>VYZW01046080.1:35671-83976 GCA_013401315.1 Balaeniceps rex
CCACAATGGCAAAAAAAAAAAAATTCCTGCTAGTCGTCTCATACTCGAGTATGGAGTTGTCGAGGAAGAGGGCAGCGAACAGCATTTAAAGACCACTGTTAGTAATTTTTGAGGAACTGACTCCATGCCGTGTTCATAATGCAGTATTCCTGTGCACAGGAACATCCTCGAGCAGTCCAGAGAGCTTCTTGGGGTCCTGCATCAGGACATCCTGTTTCTTAACTGCAAAAATACAAGCTGTATTTCTCTTGGAAGCCAATAGATGCTACTGCAGAAATGTAACACAAGACATAATTCTGCTGGTGCCTGGAGGCAACAGAGATATACAAGTATGATTTACTCTTTAAAATTTTATTTTTATCCTACCACCCCTCACCATGAAAAGTAAAGGATTTTTGAGAATGTATCACAATAGCTGAATGGAAGGAGATCACTAGAAGGGGGGACCCCTTTTGTGGGCATGGCAAAGGCAAAATTCCTCTGGAAGACATAAAACTGCAAAAAAATTTGGGCAAATTTTTTTTGAGTGTTCAATGTGTATTCTATGCCCCCCAGTTTCTAAGAAGGCTATTTTCTTCAACTTCCTTTAAAATTTAGTATGATCAGATAAATCTCTTTAGAGATGGAGTTAAAGTGTTATCTTGGTAATACACCTGCAGAACTACTAACAGGTCATATCCTTTCCTGTTTCATTCACAGACACAGAGTAATGTTGCCACTGAGCAACAGAACAACTTGGTGTTGGTAAGGACCATTTTGCCATGGACAGATTACTTTATTCCACTGATTTTTGCTAGCTATAAGAGAGGGTAGTTTGATGGCAGGGCTGTGCATAAGGGAACGCGTGTGTGGGTCCAATGCATCATGACAACTGAGCCTTACCTGCAGTATTTTAAAATGAAAAACTCAGTTCGTGCAAAAATGATCATGCTCGTTCCTGGTTTCGTGAGGGTGCTGTCAGTCCACCATCTCAAAACTCAGATTTCTGTAAAACATAAAATATTAATGGTTATTGATCTATCACAGATCAGCACTACAACACAGCCTCCCTGGTTTGACTAACCCAAGCTCTGAAAAGGAGAAGGAGGGATAAGGTTTCTGATTTTAGACAGGGATAGTCTTCCTTCTCTGTCTAGTGGGTTTTAGCTCAGCCCTAGATGTTACTCAAGAAGAACCACAGCCCAGCACCTCTGCCACTGAGCAGCAGAAGAGCTGGTTTGAAGATATTACCTCCGAAACCATCAAATCCATAATAAATCTCGCCCCCCCTTGAGGGTTGGACAGTCAAGGTATTGGCAGCTTTTCCAGCTGATATACCATTCATACACTTAAAATCACTAAATGATATTTCACTTGGACCTGTCTGACAATGGAAAGCATAGTGGGCAGGCCCCCACGGTCTAAGTTTTTTGAGGTTTCCCTCTACTCCCTCCATCTACTCCCACAGAAGACATCAATTTTGCTGTTTGCCAGTCCCCCTTGGCGCTGCATTTGTCCCAGACTGTTCGTGATGTGAATGTCAAAGCCATGTCATTGTGACCAAGAGTGAATAAATAGTGCACGAATTCTTAGTGATGTGTCACTTACATACCATAATGAGGGCATGGGCCTTTAAAAATGCTGTACTGTACTCTGCTCCACGTGTCAGCTAGCTTAGCAAGAGATGAGGGGTTGAAAAATTCACCTTGTCCTTTCAAAAGTACCACTCCTGTTTTAATCTTAAAATAGCCTCCAGTTCATCTACGTCTCCCAAAAGGGAGCTGTTTGCAAACAGCTCTTTCCTTTTCTCCCTGCCTGCAGCCCCGCCTGCAGAGACCAGACCCTTCACTCTCCCAGCCAAGGCAAACGGGTTGCAATTCCCCTTGGATTTCATCCACAAATCTCCTTAATTGGCAGGAGAGATTGCCGCTGAGTGGTGTGAAGGACTCTTTCCTCCACAGGGGCTGATTGTGCTGCCTCCGCAGGACTACCCACACCTGTCAGCCGGCAGAGCAAGAAGCCAGCATTGGTCATCATCAGATACGAGCCTCCTGCCTAGTTAGAATACAACACTTTAAAGAGCACGTCAAGAAGGATACATGGTGTGTACTTGAATATATCATTATTTTTTTGTGGCTAGCACTATTGCACTTGGCACTCAAAATGAGTCAACACTTGCAATACAATGTCCTCCTCTTTCTCGACGGGCTGCAGTGTGGACAAAATAGCGAGTATTTAATGCTACCTAGCCAGAGGTGTCATCAAGGGATTACAGACAGAGAAAAAGAGCCAGCTAATGAGGAAGTATCAGAGGTTAGCACTTTGTCTTCCATCTGTATCACCCATAACAGCACCCCTTACACTTCTCCTATCTCCAGGATGATAACTACGGGAGAGAAGTGTTGTCCTTAGAGATATATCACCACAGGGGAAAACAAGCTGGGGAAAATACTCAGCAGCATCAGTTTCTCAACTTGAGGGTGCTTACCGGCAGTGAATGTGGAGAGCCATGCCGGTTGGCAGCAGTCAGTTCTTGCTCTCAGGACCATAATGTGCAAGGCACAATAGCAACCCTTTTCAAGCCGGTGCAGCTGTTCAGCTCCATCAAGCACCTACTGAGTTGAAGGGTAGGCACTTCATTTGAACACTACAGCCTCAATTTTAAAAGGCAAATGAATTTCCTGAAATGTGCAAAAGTGTTAGCAAGTCATGCAAATAGCATACATGAGTCGGCCATGGTAATTTGAACACTTGATTTGGATAGCTAGTTTCTTAATAAAAAAAAAAAAGGCAAAAAGCCCTGTGCTCCATCTGTCTCTCTAACTAGCTGGTCATTTTCAGTCTGTTTGCAGGTCCATAATACAACGTGAGCTTGGAAAGAAAGTACAGGACTGACCAGTTTTATAACACTAAAAAGAAACAAGCAAATACTTTATAGAAAAACATCTGAGTGGTAAATTTCTTATTTTAGCCATTCATAAAATTGCTGCAATCATATGTCTTTCCAGGAAAGTTTTTCCCAAATTTTTCCTGTGTGCAATTCTTTTTTTGCACTTTACTGACAGCATGTAGTTGGACCTCTGTAACTTTAGCAACGTGAAGTTCAGATTGTCCTGCTAAGCTTTTGTCAGATGAACAGGCATTGCACTGAGGAAGGTTGAAGCTAGCTCAACCCATCCTCCAAGTTCCCCGTTTAAACATATTATTTTTATATGTGCATGGCTGAATACTGGGGTTTTCCAGGTAGCACACAGCTATGTATTGAGCCTATGTGTCTGAATGGTTTCTAGCATGGTCCCACACATGGTGCAGTGCTCATGAGCCACTTTCACATGCCTTGCTAGTTATGCTGTGGGAGTGCTGGTGTCTAGCTCGGCTTTGAATGGGTAACAGAAGGGGACACCCCACCTGGCAGTCAATACCCATGCCAGAGGCCATCAAACAGCACAGATGGCAAGTACTGCTCAAAGCAACCCTCACACTGACCTGAACTTTCCTGAAGGAACAGTGCCGTATTTTAATATTCATGTTTAAACAGAGGAGGTGTCATTTTTGCATCTAGTGCCTCTGTGCTTTGCCACATGGTTGCTGCTGAATGTGATAAATGCAGCTGTGTCCCACCACCACAGAAAATATTTCAGGTTTACAAGTTCAGTCTTTTTGGTTACTTGGAGATACTCACTTAAAATTTGTAGCTTCCTGCAGTAATCTGAGACAGAACATCCACAATGAGCAAACACTAAAAGCAGGGAAAAGCACTGAAAACAACATTCATGTAAAACACCCATGGATACTGGAGAGGAATGTTGACCCTATCCATTGCGATGATATAGCACTTGTTCTTGAAGCAGGAGATAAAGCTCTCACATCTCAGAGGATGAATATTGACGTTTCTTTGACTTCCTGGTGCAAGCAAGATCTCTCTAGGATAACTTGAGAATTATCAGGACACTGCTGAAGATTGTTGACTATTTGATCATTCACCCCAGAAGTATTGCATGAAATGTAAGGTATAATAGGGTCCCAAGCAGGCTCATTGCACAAGAGAAAATTTTATCCAAAGACAATAAAATCTATGAATGCCTGGAAAAAAATACTGCTGCATAGTTTGTTCTCTGGACTGGATGTAATTCTATAGAAATGTAGCAGTCTGGCCAAGAGAAAATCAAGGAAATTAGTTTTGGTGGGGTATGGGCTTTTTGTTTTGTTTTGTTTTAAATCAGAGAACATTATGTCTTTGCAAATGAAGTATTCAGACAAGAAATTCAGAGCTGGGAAAATAGATATCTTTAAAGATGAGCCCTTTTTAATTAAATAGGATGTCAGCTATTGAAAGAATTATTTTCTAAAACTAGTTTTCCAGCTGAGAGGTGATTTTTTTTTTCTTGTGCCATGCTGCCTAGTAGAAAAAAGTGGGAAAGAGGATCTAGTCACAGAATCTCCTTTTCAGCATGCCCAGTGGTATAATTTACAGCTTCAGTCCTGCGAAAACTTAGTCTCACCCCATCCGCATGGTTTCAGTGGAACTATTTACAGTGCATACAATTCATACTGGTGTTTGAAGACCTCTGTCTCTAAGTTATATATGCTCTCACTGGGAATTAGCTGTTAAGGAAGAACAACGAAGGCAGAAGCCTATACAATAGAAAGGAGAGACAAGATTTAGAAATGCAGCTTTGTTACAGCAAAAGGAGGAAGTCTCTTGTTAATTGGCCAAACCCCTGGTTTCAGCTGTGGTTAAAATTCACAAGAAGTTCACTCTAATAAACCTAGGTAAGAAATTATGTAGTATGACAACACAATTCTCTTGAAAGGCATGGGTAATACAATAAGCCAGGACAGTAAAGCTCTGTCAAACTCACATTTTAATGATCCCATCATCTCCATCTTTTCTTAGCACTGAGTTACTGCTCAACTTATGCTAGCACATCCATGCAGACAGCATCTGGCGGGGTCTTGATTCACAATGCTGGAGGCCAAAACTTGTCAGTGCTTTCTTCTTAACCTCCCCGGACAGGTAGTTCCGGATGAACAGTTTAGTAACACAGAGTACTACCACGATTTCCTTGCAGTTTTGTGGAAAAATGCACTGCACTTGCCTCAATTCTTGCTTTATTAAAAACGAGTGGGAGTTTTGCCATTAGCTTGAATAAAGCCGTTTGCCAGACCATCCCTTTCACTGTAACGTTTTCAGGCAATGTCACAATACTTTGCAACTACAGCTCCAAACTCTACTGAAGGTATTTACATATACATGCAGTTACCCCTCTAATTTCATTACTAATGTTGTATGTGCAGATACCCAGGTATGAAGACTGAATAACCTGGCTAAATTCCACATTTGGATATGGCTTCTCAAGCTTAATAACAGTAATTTTATGCAGTTGTATTTAGTGTCGGTTGGAGCATCCAAGATTCAGCCATCCATTAACATGTTAACATCTGAAAATTAGGCTGGAATAAAAACCACTGTTATTTCAGCCCATAAATTCTGCATTTGACAACTCAAAATTTAATATTTTCTCTATTTCTTTACTACAAATATTCAAAATAACTGAAAGAAATTCTACTCTCACATATAAAAACAACCATCATAAATGTCTGCAAATATTTGTTGCCTTTGTCCAATTTTAACTGTTTTGAAGGAATGAGTAAAGGTGAGAGATGGATAGACAAGAAATTACTCGTCATTTCTTTCCCAGTACTAGACTCTAATTCAGCAAAACAAACCAATTTATTTGTCTTGCTGAGTGATTTCTACACTTGCTCACAAGAATGTCTGTTATTCACTATCTAAAATATTTATTGCATAAAAATTGCCCTGTGCCACAAGGGTGTGTGGAAACTTTCAGTTGTTGAGAAGAAAGGAAAAAAAGGTGGACAGTCAAGAATTAAAAATTATATTTTCATAATGAAACTCTTTAACCTAAATTCCCTCTGCTAATAACATGTAGGAAAAAAGTTAGTGAGTACTTCTATTGTCATGCCAGACTCCATGGGTGGTTAATCCTTATTTGAATTCTGATTCAGTTTTAAATGAGTGTAAGGAGGGTGGAATATTGGACTAGAACCATTTATAGTGAAATAAAAACTCTGGAGCAGCCTTCATGCAAGGACATCAGCAAGTGCCTTTATCTGGCTGCAAAAAAAAGTTTATTCTTATAGAACATTTTTTTTACTTACTTTTAGAGTAATTTTTTCTTCACTATATGTGGTGATTATTCTAGAATGGCACAGAAGCCTAAATACATTACTCCTTAAAAGAAACATGTGCCATAAGTAGTCAGTGTCAAGACAAAAGTGTTTGGAGTCATTAAGCACATTTTACATTTCTTTCTTGCTTGCCCTTACTTTGTGTGTGGGATGGAAAAGAGAGGCACTTTGTCACAGTTGCAATTTCATGTTAAAAAAAAAAGGAAAGGAAAATAAATTGCTTTGAGTGCAATGCCTTAGTATTATAACTATATGAAGGAACAGCATTAGTCAGTGCGGTATCAAATTTCTTACCCACTGAGTTTTGATGCACATAAAATTTTTACTACATACGTATCACATTCTGATGGTCTCCAAGACACAGTAAGCATAACAGTGCAGTTCACAAACTGCCTAAGAAGTTAGTACTCTTTCCTAAACGGTACCCAAGGATAGCAAAAAACTGACTATGCTCAGCATACTCTAACTTGATGAAGCAACCTAAAAAAAAAAAAAAGGACAATCTTATACTTTAGCCGTCTTGTTTTCAACCAATGTGGTGGTAACACAGAAAACAACAATAAGGTGAAAAAAAAAGAATGTGAAGATGGAGTATTTTAAATTTGGCAGGGCTCTTTTAAGGGTTAAGTTTGGGAACAGCAGTCTCATCTCCTTTTTTTGTGCTATGGTCAATCCGACTATAAAAACAAACCAACCAACCAACAAATATGATCCACAAATAGTATGTTTCTGCTTGTGAAGTAAATAAATGCATGGACAAAAACCTGATGTTTGATGCTGTGAGAGGACTCAGCATATATTTGGTAATGTGCATGCAACCTGGTTTTGAGAACCACTGAACGTCCCATTGAAACGTGCTGCAATTTACATGAAGGGAAATTACAGGTGTCCAACCCCTCTGGTCATCTAGGCCTGCAGCATGCTCCCATTGTGCAGCAGTTATTGGAGAGCATCGTCAAGGTAGACTGCTCATTAGGATTATGAGACAGCTGAGCCTTAGAGTGAAGGTGTCATTTGTTTAGGAGGACTCTACGGTGGCAGCTCGTTGCATCGCGCATGCACTCATTACGCTACTTTTTTATGGCAGACAGTGTAAAGCTAAAGCTGAATCTCAGGAGACCCTCGTAATGGGCATGATATTGGGGAACACATGATCTGAAAGGAAAGGAAGTTGCTACTTCTTTTTTTTAAAAGAACCTCATTTCATCAGGACAAAAATGTGCAGGTTTGTTTATTCTCCAGCCTCTGGCACAACATGGCTCTGGGGCCAGCGACACAGCTGCATTGCACGAGGCCCCATATGCAAGCACAGCCCAGCAAGAGTGTCCTTGCCTTCCAGGTGCCCACACAGCATGGCCATATATAAACCCACCGCACAGCAACGGTTTTGTGTAAGGCAGGAGTATCCTGTCAGGGACATATGGACCTCCCCAAGCCGATGACAAAACCTGGCGGTGCCAGGATGTGGTCCTGCACGCAGACCGCCAAACCAATCTGTAGGGACAGCCTGGCTCTGAGCAGTTTCCCTTGCCCACCCCGCTCCCGACCCCTCTCTCTGTTTCCAGGATTTGCAAGCAAGGGTCTTTCTTCCCATAATTGACCGTGCTGACCTCTGCTCTTCCTTGCAGCCTGAGGACCATCCATATCCGCCTTTGTCTCAGCTCTTATCTTGGCAGTCCCGGGTCCCTCATCCTCACCCCGTAGCCCACCAACTGGAGTTTCCTGTTTTCCACCCCTGCTCGCAGCAATCTCTGCCTTATCTCCCTGATGGTTTCATTCTCAGCTCCATCTGTTCATTTGACATTTATGAACCTCATCAAGCATTTGTTTTCAAACCCATCCAAATTTAAATACCTTCCATTGTATTTGTGCTCGCTCGGTTCTCACATTTGTCACTAGGATGATAACTGTGCTGAATAACCTAAATTTGGTTCTGACTTAGGCTTCCGTCATTTTCCAAAAGCCTGCCATGCTTTCAAAGCCTCACAATGAGGTCCCCATGGCTAAAACAGTCTTTTTTTGTGCTCTGTGCCTGTCAGGCGTTCTCCAGATGCATGAAACTTCTGATGTAAATAGAGCTCCTCATCCTGCCCCCTGTCCTCTCCCAGCCATAAAATGTATTTCTTTGTCTTCGAACATCATCTGATTTTGTCATACTCCCTCTTAGTTTCATGCATTTACTGGCTGCCTTTCACTCCTGTGAAAAGCATTTTTTTACTGTTCCAGGCTGATTCTGCCATCTCTAAATTCAACAGGAAACCTTTCCTTCACCTTGCCTTCCTTCTCAGCAGGGAGGACAGGTTTGAAAAGAGAAGGCTTTTTAAAATAAAATAGCTTCCTCCTCACTAATGTTTATATCTCTTGGCTGCTTTATTCTCATCTGAAATGTCTCATTCCTCCATAATTTAAGCCGTAGTGAAGTGTCACATAGATAAAGGCAGGAAGGAAACATAACTAGCTTAATTTATCCTTACTTTTATCTCAACTAAATCTGACTTAAATCCCTCCGTTATTAAACCGGCTCCATTCCAAGTATGCCACCTGCACAGGATACTTCGTGAAATATGCTGAAATCAGAACTCCAGCTCAGGAGCTGAAAGCTAAAGAAAAAAAACAATTCCCCCAAAACAAACAAAACCTAGAAAGCAAAATAAACACTTCAAACTTGCGAAGTGCAGACTAACATTGGGATCCTAACTTTGCAGATCATCATTTAAAACTCCTTGCTCTCCAGTCACCTTACTAAAACATCCACAGAAGATCCATACCTCACTGCTGTGGGTTTTTTTAATCCATAGACTGCCTATTTTTTCTTCTTTTTTTTCCTGAATCTCATCCTAGTATCTTAGGTTAGAGTCTTTGGCAGCACACAGGTATCCTGACTACAACAGCTACCAAACTTTCCTTTCATTTCTAGCCTTCAGATGTTTGGTTTCCCATATTTCCTGCTAATACCTGCTTTGTTCTTGTCCAAACTATCCTATAGACAGACACTTTTCCTTCCCAGGTACCTAGTAGTGCTTCAGTTAGGTTTAGTAGATATTTTTCTCTTAAACCAAGCCAGTTTAGTTCCATTATCAGCCTCACTGCTCATCACTGAATTTTATTTAATATATCCGTATTTCATTATTTTTCAGGACTGTTTAATAATCTTCAGCACATAAATCATAACTCCTCCCATCTACGATTTCCCAATATGCTGTCTTAGTATCAAAAAATTTTGCACTTAAAGAAGTTTTTCTCCTTCTCTCATATTTTGCAGCTTAGCCCATAAAATGATCAAAACCGCCCAAGAATTTTCAAAACATCTCTAAAAATCAATGACGATCATTTTGCCAAGCCTTTGAATAAAATGATTATCACAGCAGATATTGCTATGCTAGCATAAGACCCTGGCCCAACTTATAAAGTCAAAGGAATCCATAAAACTGTAGAACATTAATTAACAAGAGTATCTTTCTGAAATGAAATATGACAAAGAACCACAAGAGAAAACAGAGGCAATGCCATAGCTCTAAAAGCAGTATTTCATGACCAACATGTGATCAATGAGCAACACGTGTATTAACAGTACAGCTATCTCCAAGCTGACTTCTGACTTTTCCAGGGCATACCATGGGGCAGCAGAACAGATTTGTGCAATTAAAATGCAAACACCTGTGCTGACTTTTAAAGACCAGATGTGCTTCTGTTAAACAAACCCTGAGGTTAGCTTAAAACCAGCACCTGCTTCCCGGTTACATACAGTCACCTTGGTTTCTGTGTTTAAGTATATTTTAAATTTTGAATGTCTTCAGTTCTTTTTGCACAGGAAATGCCTGTATTTAGGCACTTCTTTGCAAGCAAGGCAAATTACCTTGTCTGCATGGTATGTTCCAAATTTCATTCCCACCCCTCAGCTTCCTCCTGAGGTCTCTCCTGGATGTTGTAAAATAGCCAAGAGCTAAGAACTGCCCACTGTGCTGTCCCTCAGTGCTTAATTCTTGTGATACCTTTAGCTACAATGAACAACGACAAAAATGAAAGTGAACCTCTAATGAGCCAGCAGAGCCCATTAAACTACAGCATCCCTTAGGCCACGGCAAAAATGGCAAACTTAAGTCAGTAGCTCTACTCCAGTTTCTCTTGGCACCTTGCGGACACGTTCATGGGCTCTGCCTGGCAACTCCCTGGTTTATAGCAACATGGATTTGACTTTAGGGCTGAGCACATATGCATCCTCTGACTAGGGACTCCCTCGTGCCATCTGTTGTATACCAGCTATACTGTCCCAGCATGCACCAAAAAAGCCCACGCAGTTTGAGACTTGCAGGTAAGACAATGCCAACAGCTGCCTCCTGGTGAGCAGATTCATAATTAGAGGAATAGGACTGTCTGCAGATCCACATCGTGAGCGAATAGCATGGCTCCATTGTTCAACTTAATAAATCTCAGGGTCTGCATCCATACTGTACTTAGCAATATATTTATAATTTTTGGCAGCTAAGAAATTAGCCAGATGATATCTCAGTCAACATCTCTTTCCGCTATTGGAAGAAATTACGATTTCACTGTAAATCACAGTCTGCATACTTTCCTCTCAGCCTTTGTCAATGACAGCTGATATAGATAACAGTTTTAAAAACATCAGTTTTTGTACTCAAACACCTCAGCTAAAATAGGGAGCTGCTTGATTTTAGGGTGTTTTTAATGCCTAGTGGGATCTAGGCTCTAGGAGTAGGGCAAGAAAACAGGACTTCTTTTTTTTCCAATAGTGTTACCTGCTCAGTGCTAAGCTCTGCAATCTGCAAGCATCACTTGCCGCCTGGCCTAGCAAGTGATCTAATACAACAGAGCGGAAATACCCTACCTCAATGAGTGAGCAGCCAGCACTCTACAGGGTCTGCCCAGTGGCAGGGGGATAACTGGAAAATAAAGCTGCAGCTGCATTCAGTAAGGCAGGATAAATTGTTACATGGAAGCAACTTGCTAGGGACTTCCAGGGTGATGAGAAAAGCAAAAGTGGCCTTGACTTACAACAGAATGGGCAACCAGCTCCTCAAGAGGGTTGTCTCCAAATTCCTAAGTCACTGTCTAGGTCTTCACTACAATTTTCAAGCTACCTTAATTTTTATTCTAACTCCTCTTTTCATCGTTCCGCTCAAACAAAAAAACAGTGTATAAACACAGCCTAGAACAAAATCACTTCTGAATCTTCAGGAACTGTTGTATCTCCAGGGCGGCAAAACAGGAGGAGCAGCAAAGCAATCCGTGACTATTTTTATCAG
Organism: Balaeniceps rex; assembly: GCA_013401315.1. Classification (NCBI taxonomy): domain Eukaryota; kingdom Metazoa; phylum Chordata; class Aves; order Pelecaniformes; family Balaenicipitidae; genus Balaeniceps; species Balaeniceps rex. The sequence goes on from VYZW01046080.1 coordinate 47,131, forward strand.
GGTGCCTGTGGTGAGAACAGATATTTGATAATTTGCCTAGAGCACCAGAAGCCTTAGCATGAGCTTTGAAATTGTAAGATACACAGAGAGTGAGGAGAGGAACATGAAATGTTCAAGATGTGGTAGACTGGCCTTTTGCAGTGTCTGATGGAGCTTATGGGGAAGCAGGTCATTCAATCTACCCAAAGGTGTTCAGCTTGCAGGAGCAACAGGGGAGCTTACACCAGCCCTTGATGTAAAGACTGAGCATAGGCGTGAAAAAATTATGATTCTCAGTCGATAGTATTTTCAGAAGGACTGAGTTCACAGCTATTGGACTTCTCCACATTGGCAGGTTTTTACCCATTTCATCATACCTAGAAAGCAAATAACCTACACACCTCAGTAGCATTTAGAGCATTCCAGTTCTTTCTGCTAGTATGGAAAACGCACAGACATATACACATGGTGTATGTATGCACTTATACATACCTGAACACACAGACACACACGTATGAGAAAAAATGTGGAGCTAATAAGGAGTTTAATTTGGCTGCCTTTTTCTTGTTTTTAATGAGGTTCTCTGGTATGAGCATGGTAAACCTCAGAAACACAGTATATATCAAAGGAACAAGAGGAGGCATTTTGTTGGTATTTTGATAGTGTAAATCATAGAAATATGGCTGAAAGAATCCTTTATTCTCTTAACATAAAAGCCCCTTTTTTTGTGCTAAGTCATCCGAAGCCGTGACTGGTGAGCACTGTGATATTCATTTGGGTTAAGTGCCCCGCGTTGCTGTGTCTCATTTTGTGATTTCCAGTTCACAATTTTAGGGAAAGGTGTTCAAGGATTCAGTGCAAGGATTCAGATTGTCCTTTACCATGGAAGCGCCTGAAGAGGAGGAGGGAAACTTCCCTCTTCTGTCCCCCTCTAGCAGCAAGGGCCTGGGGGCCAGCCCCGGTATCAGGCAAGCTCTGACAGGACCCTGCCTGCCCCTTTTCCCAAAGCATTTTGCTTCAGCAGCACCCTGCTGCTCCTGAGAGCACAGTCCAGCTTGGGATGCAGGAACAGCATGTGTCCTCTCCCATGGGCAAGGCACTGCAAATCACCAGCGCTGCACACTGCTCCCTCCCACGTCCCCGTGGGGCAGGGGCATAAAGAGAGGGGAGGGGAAGCAGATGAAGAAATAATTCAGAGAGGCAGTTTAGCCCCAGTAGTATGCAAAGGGAGAAAACTGTCATGTGGAGAAGATCTTCGCTTGCAGAAAGCAAATTAAATCCAGAGATGCGAGTAGGATCTGGGGCTGCAAACTGGTATGTGCATGCAGAAATTAGCCGGTGAAGGCCAGGTTTTCCAAGATGTTTAGGGCAGCCACAGATGCAGGTAGACATGTAGCCCCGGATCCTCGGGAATATTCAGGCACCTATCTCCCGTAAAATTAAAGGAGCTTAAGTAGGTGTCAGCATCTACTTAATTTGTATGGTTTTGGCCCTTGTGAGTTTTGGAGAGGTTTAAGGCCTTATCAGATTCCTCAGGTACCTGCATACCTTTGCAGATCTGTCCTCACATGCCTAACTAAATATGTGAAACACAATCAACGCTGTTATTTCACTTCCTCTAACCTGTGTCAACAGGTCTTTTCTTGACAATTTAAGCCCAAAACTTACATGAGTGTAACATAAATGCTACTGAATTGCTGGTAGGCTGGTCCTTTTTAACCTCCAGATTTTAAATTGGTTCTTATATGAGAGTTACTGGCACTAGTCCATACTTTTTCCTCCTGGATTTCATTTCCCTCAGTAATATTCCTTCATCTCTTATTTTTGCCTACAGTATTCAGGTCAGGGCTGGATGATCTTGCTTTATTTTTTGAAGTTAACCATTTATTACATTTTTTAAAAAGCCAACAAACATGCATAAAACACATTCAGACATCTGAGTCTGACAGCAAGAAGCCAGTGCTGCCTTATGGTCACACGTAGTTGTCACAGACCTATCTTACAGCAGATATCCTAGCATTCAGTGTGTCCTCCAGCATACATTAGCAGTTCAGCACCATTTTCTCCTTGTCGTCAGAGCTGCACACAGCAGCATTTCCTAGCTAGGTCTCGCCATACTTAGTTCGTTTCCAAAATAACTTCAGTTCTCCATTCCTCTGTAATTCTATTCAAGGATCCACTTTGCCTTTTCTTTTTTAACCTCCGCCAAAAGTGGCATTTTGACAGCTCTGGAAACTGAAGTCCTCTGTTTAGGAACAGCTACAAGCACAGACAGCGCCGCAAGTTATCCCAGCCCTGCTCAGCCAGTTCCTCCACTGGAGGAACCGCTCTCATTTGTAAGAGTCTTTCTCTTTACTCAAATCCTTTGGGTCTTGCATTCCCCTGTAAGGACTGGTTAATGATGGCTGCAGTGATATCTGACAGCAACTTAACAGTGACCACCATCTCATTTTGTAGAGGCTGTTGGACCAACGTCAGATGGCAATATGTTTTTTTGTCACAACTGCCTTAAGTTGGATTTGAAACAAGGACCTGGAGATGAAAGGCAGGATTTTAGCCTCTTGAGGCATTCAGTACACCTGTCTTATCATCTCTGCTTTTCACTACACGCTTTTTTAAATAATTTTTTTTTCATTCCTCTTTCAAACTTTTGTTCATCCTTCTTCAAGCAGAATTCAGCTCTGATACACAACAGAATCCACATACTTCAGGATCTCTATTGCACCTTTTGAGTTCTCCCCTCTGTTCTTGATGTCACCACCCTTTCCATGGACAGAAAAAGCTCCATATCTCTTTTGTCCTCTGTGTACCCTCTCTTAACAGAAAAGGTCCCATAATGCCAGCGGTTTTGGTGTTAATGGGTACAGTTCTTGATTCTGGGTCTGTTTGACAATGTTAATAAACTTCCGGACCATGGGGAAGGTCAGACGATGTTTCTTCTTGTCCTGCTTGAAATATGTGCCATAAAATTAAATTAAATAAATATTGCCTGTGTCAGTAATACATGATTTTAATGGCACACTTAGCTATACTGAAGTATAATTTAGCAACAATGGAAGCACTTATAGCATCCAACCTTACTATGAAATAAATTCATACCCATCATAACGGTGTCACATTGAATCCTTTAGACAGGGTCCCCCCATTGTATTTTTCTGTAAACTCCCCAAATAACAAAGAGCAGCTTCTAAAATTCACTAGCTTTATTTTTTTCTGTATGCACTAAGAACACCAGCAGACAAGACTACTTTGACCACTCTTCGTCAACACCCCATTCCAAATTAAGTGAACCATCCACATTTTTCTCTACTAGTTACAACTTAAAAAAAAAAAATAAATTCAGCAACGTATTTCAGTGTATTCAACCCATTAAAATCAATGAGTACTCCCTCAGTTACCCAGCTATAGTTTGGCATGTTAAATATGTACGTGTGAGTCCTGAACTCTCCTGAACACAGTGACCTATTACAAGCCGTTAAAACCAAGCACTGTGATAGGGTGTCAGAGGGCTGTTAGCAATTGAAAAACAAAACCTGTGACGTCTGGGTGAACATGCTGTCCTTCTGGTAGAGGTAATTTTTAGTTTGTTTTCATTTCTTCACTGAACTGCCATGATCTAACCTTTCTGACCTCTCATTTATGGGATTTGTGGTAGTTCAAATCATCATCTGCATTCATAAAAGCTCCCACAGGTAATGACACAAAGCAATTTAACAAGAATTTATTGAGGAATTTTGATTAAAACTGAGTCCTGAAGATGTGAATGGACTGACCTCCACAAAGTTTTATTTGAGAAGCAAAGTTTCTTGAATCATAAGGCTTCTAATATTTTCCAAAGAATGTGACCGCATTAAAAACTTAATTAGTCCCTAAAGCTTAAGAATCATTCACTTACAGACATTATTTTATTTTTATGCATGATGCTAGGTTAGCATAAAGTACTTTTGCAGTAATTTTCCTTTAGAGTTCTTTTTTTCCCTTCTTTGAGGTTTTCCTTTGAGGTTTATGTAGAATGTGTGTGGGTACTGCAACTGTTATATCAACCATATTTAATCATTCCTTTTTACAATGTTATGCACACACTACAAACAAAAGAGCCATTGATATTAAAAAAGTAACAGTTATTGTTTGCAAACTATGACTGTTATTATTTTACCTGTAGAATACACGACAAAGGATTTATTCATTGTTACAGACTTGCAGTAAGATTTGCTTTGTGAGGAGGCAGACTGTTTCATATCAAAGTAGGTGGTATTATGGAAGGATACAGAGCAGTTTTTCAATATTATCTCTTCAAAGATATCAGAATGCCGGATGGGAAGTATGTCTTCAAAGACAGTATTTTATATTTTTCATAGATATAATAGAGTGCTGTCCTTCTCTTCCTTGCTTTCTTTCCATCTAATATCTGAGACTTAACGTTTATATCATCTTAAATCATTTCCAATCTATTAATATACTGCATTGATCTACCATTCATCTGATTGTTGAGGGGACATTAATGGTTTCCATTAGTCCATTTTCTAATTTCCACATGTTCTGATGATAACAAATCTTCGCTTCATCCATTTGTGAGGAGCAGTCGGTTCCAGCAGAATGGGCTGCGTTGCAGATGACGGAGGTTTCTAGAAGAAGAAAAGCAAGGAGCAATGATTGTCTCCACAGCAGGGAGAACAGCAGGTTCTTTTGCAGAATCCACTTATGAGAAAGATGTGCCAGCAGGCAAGGAGGCTCAAGCTACAGTATGTGGCTGGAAACCTGAGGGCCAACATCAGTCTTGTAAAATCAGAGAAGAGAGGTTGAGGGATGAGGCTTGGTGTCAGGGCTCAGAAACACGGCTCCCGGGTGGGAGGTAGCTTGAATATAGGCCACTCCAACTGGGGAGAGTGACCTTACACCTGCCTGAAAACTAAACCCCAAGGAGCATGGCTGTGATTCCTTGTGTATTTGCACTCCCAACCCATCCCTGTATCGTTGGCTTTGAACTGTCTTACTCTCTGAGTAACACTGAACTTTAACATTTTGTGCAATAATTTCTGAAGAAGAGGGGTGGGCATAAAGTTGAGTTGAACTAAATATACAAGGATGGTGTTGATGTCATAGACTGAAAGAATAAACTCTGCATGTATTCACAGACACGCACAGCACTGATCCCATTAAGAAATCTTCCTTGCTCTTTGTTTGCCCCTCAAGCTTGATCTAGTAACTTCACTCCATGGCTTCCCTGCCAACAGCATTGCAAAGGCACTAGTTACATGTCACTGTTCAGAAATCTTCATTTCCATTCTGAAACTTCAACATCCTGAAAAAGCATTATGTTTTGGAGCACAGAATAGAAACTTTGAAATGTCCTGCGAAGGAAGACATCTAGGCAAAAGAGTCATTTTGAAACAATGCAAACAGTTTGTTCTGGAAGAAAATGGAGCTGGCAGACTGAGTAGCAAAGTCCTTGGTTCAGCCATGGCATCCTCTACCCTTCTGCCCTGAGAAAGGAGCCAGCTGCCCAGGAGCCCTCAAGAGGCACCGAGGAGCCCCTGAGCAGTGACTCTGGGAGGTCCTGGCTTCACAACACGTGAGCCATGCAGGAGCCCCAGTGCCCAGGCTTCCACCTCGCAGCATGACTGCCAGAAGCCTAAGCTCCCAGACTATTCACCTCATTGCCTTTTGTCAGGAGCACCTTGCAATACAGATATTTTGTCAGAAGCTCATTGCAGTACAGACATTTTCACAAAAGAGGCATGTATTATTCTGAGATCTGTTTAGATATTTTGAGAAAAAAAAATGGCCTTTACAAATTTGTATCATCTCGTGGTGATGAGATTTGGTTCATCTTCATGTAACCACCGCAGGTTTGAATAACTGAATTCTATATAGATCCATGAATTTAAAAAAGAATAAGACTAATGTAGGAAGGGTGGGAATGAGTCTCCATGGATTTGACTTCTCTTTATTTATCAAAAAGCACTTGTTAAGCGTGTGTAATGCAGAGCTCTGTTGATACCCAGTAGTGGGTCAGGAATATGCTTATTTTCTACACGTTGTTCCGAACAAATATTGCATATCATTGTGTGAAAAACTAATAGCTGTTGAAGCACCAAAGCTGTTACATGTAACCAAACTTCTGCATTTTCAAGACAATCCTTCTTTCAGCCAGAATTTATTGGTCTGATCTACTCTATATTTGAAATGCAAATGACACCTATGCTTCATCTGTTTTCACAACATAAAACCTGGGGCAGCAATGAGTAGAGTAAAGGTGAGTAGAAGAGCTTAGAGGTAATATCAGTGGAGCTATCATTCCTCCTTTAGGAATAGAGAGTAATAAAAGCTCATAAAGTTGTTTTCTTTGGCAAGATTTCAAGTATAAGTCTCTAAAACACAGCTTCGATGGTCATGAGTTGGCAAATCATCCTTTTAAGTCTCACATGCTCAACCATATTGCTCAATTTGAACTTGGCCTGACATCATCAATTTTAAAGTTGGACACAAAATTCAGCATTTTGGAGTTTGTAGATAATGAGAAGGAAAAGAAAAAGAAACAATCTGATCTTTATAGATGTCCATCTACACCATGAGACAACATGTACACATGCAAACCTGTGAGATAGAAAGCAAGGGGAGGACGGGGCAGGAATTCTAAAGGAAAATTAACTTTGTTAAATAAAGCATCTGCTGAACATGGGGTACACAATTTTGCCAGGATACATTTTGGAAGAATTATTTTATCCATAGCATTGTGCATAATGCTTTATCTAACAAGTTTTAAAATTGAACCTAGTTTTGAAGCGGGTGAGGGGAACCCAGATGATCAGTTCCAAGAAAAAGTGGTCATGAACTTGAACAAGTTTTCCACTCCCACCCCCACCCTAAATACTTTAAGAAGTTGTTGACAGATTGTCAGACTCTGAGGACTGCATCTCAATGAAGAAGCCAGAACAGAAAGAGTAAGAAATTTGTCTCCTCAGGAAAAAAAAACAAGAAGAGAAAAGAAAACATTATTTAGCAGCACACTGCTTCCCAGGGCAGCTGACAGCCTACGGACTGCACCTAGTGCGATTTAAAGCAGAGCCGTCTACGAGTTCAGCCACTGAAGGAACTTATGTGTGGAACGAAAAGAGCTGGCATGGTGTGAGAAGCAAGTGCTGCATTTTATGAGCTGCGCAATAATTTTAAAAGCTTGCTTCAATTTATTTTAGCTTGAGGTACGAATGCCTGGGCTCAGGCACCATGAACATAGGAGCACCCTGCAAGGACGCAGACGCTGACTGATTTCTTGGGAAGAAGTCCTGTCAAACTGAATGTGCAAGGTTGGGGTGGGTACTTCTAAACCAGCCTTTTCAATCTGATGGATAATTATGTCCTTCACCAAATAATTCTGTGTGGTAGTGACACAATAATTACAGAAAAGGTCCCTCCTGAATGCTGTAGTTAACGTGTGTTCAAGCAGAAAGAGGAAAATTGTAATTCCACACCAAAGGAGGAGAGTGGTGACAGACCTCGGGACATCTGCTGGAGGTGACCTCTTTCCTGCTGCTGGGGACAAAAAGGAATTTGCTCTTCTTCTCTGCCATTAAAAATCTTCAGTCTGGAAAACGAAGTATAAAAAACTGATAATGTCAATAGTTCTCATTTAATTTAACCTTAGTGAAGTCTATAGGATGTTTTCCATGGGCTTCTGCCATTTCTTTCAGCTATGAGTCGATTCACGGTGGAACTACATCCCGTGCTTACCAGACCTGGCCTTGAAGGGAAGTGGTTAAGCTCCGCTCTGCCAAGCTGGCAGGAGAGTGTGTAGCTCTGCAGGTGGCTGATCCAATTGAGCTGCTGAAATAAAATAGCACATTCCAGATTAGGTTACTGCATCGGAGTCTCACTTTGAACAGGGTTTCTGTAGGAGTGGCAGGGAGTGGGTGACCTGTCCAGCATACTGACATCACTAAAAAGGATGGGGGAAGAGATGGAGGAGACGGTGGGGTGAGTGGAGACAGAGGAAAGGGGATGCTGAGGAGGGACAAAGTGACCAGATTTGCACTGGCAACTGAGATTCTTCAAACAACAACAACAGCAACTGCAGCACCAACAAAACAACAAACAAGCCTCTTAACATCTATGTTATTTTTAAAGCGCCAGAGCCTGGTGAAGGGCAAACGATAGCAGCTTCCCCCTACATCCACAGGACACAGCAGAAGGATCGGTTTCTCCACAATGTACCTTCAAGCCAAAAATTAACCTCACCAATTCTAGAGAAACACGCCTGCCAACCATGCTGAGTTGGGTGGTGGTTTTGTGGAGCAACAGAATGGCAACATTTAATTCATTTGTTTTCATTAATATGAAAATTAATATGAGCCACATCCTAGCCCCAGGCACCCTCGCAACACAGGCTCCAGCTCCACACATCTGGCTTCCAAGGTGTCTCATGTTTTTGAGGAGAAGGGGAAGGGACTCCACACCGTGATGCCACAAAACCATACCAACACCCAAGCCTTGCCAGAGGCAGGGACATAACTCTGACTCTCCTAATTGATGATGCTGGCAGCAGGAGGTGCCCTGGGTGCTCTGCCTGCCTGGCTGTTCACGGGGAAGTCTCTCCTGAGGTGAATAGCTGAGCAGAGCCACTGCTGGTAGCTGGAAGATGAGCTGCTGGGAGCAGCATTGGGAATCCAGCAGGACAAGAGCATGCAGGTATCCTCTATGAGCAGATCTAAATCCCACCCATCTGTACATAGCTTGAAGGAGGGGTACGAATCCTGCATAACCCAGCCTTACACTCTTCCATAAGGTGAGCCTTTGGGAAGGGATTAGGAGGAAAGATGTAGGCTCCCAATTCTGAGTAGGTTAATTCAGTTTCTGGAGCAATTCAAAAAGGGACCGGGATCTGATCATTTCCCTGGTCATTTTGTACTTCAGTTCAAAAATGAGGAAGGAAAATTCCAACAGAGCAAACTTTTCATGAGGATTAGTACTTCTGATACCTGCTTTCCTACACATAGCTCAGGACAGAGCTCATAACCCAAGAAAACATGATTCAAGCCTTGAATCGTGCTTTCTAGGACCACGGGGTCTCTTTTTTCCCTCTCCTTTATTTATTAATATTCCTTTAGTCATATGTTTATTAGTATTAATTTACTCTAACAATAAATTCTGTCTCTAACATTTTTAGAAACTGAGGCCCTAAAAGTATTTTTCCAAACTCCGTATATCTTAACCTACTGCATCTGCCTGAATGCCTAAAAACCTAAAGCTTAAACCCAAAAGACATACCATGTAACTACCCACTCACCTGACCATGGCTGGGCTTTAATTTTGTTTAAATCATGTTTACTAAGTTGAGGAGGCAGAGAGAATATTTTGTTTATAATATTAAAATTTAAAAGTTCAATTTAGAATAAAAAGAGCAAAAAGCCAGTGAAACATGGACAATGATGCAGTCAAGAGGTGTGAAGCAAAGAAGAAAGGTCAGAGAAGAAACAACCTTGGGAAGTTTTGACAGGTTACTTGGCGTTGTAAATATTGCTGGTTAGCTTTTGAGCTGGACCTCTGCACAGCAAGCATGAAGAACAGAACAAGTAAAGCTTAGGGGGAATTGGAGGAAAGTTGATTTAATGCCATTGGGCTGCCTATGGGCTGTCAGGGCCCCCAGGCTGAATTAGTCTCAGGCTGCCTGTTCTGCTGAGCAGAAAATCCTGTAAGCCAACCTGTGCTCACAGAGCAGCAGAAGGCTACTCAGATAAGCCTCCATCTGCCCTTGCAATGGCATGCTTGTTGTTTATCCGCCTGTAGCTATTAAGTTGCTCTGATTTTATTTAAACAATAATGGAGCTCCAGTCAGAGACGTATATTAATTGCAGTGTATTCGTTGGGCTATAATGAGAGTCAAGATCAACACCTGCGATTTCAGTGACTGGAAATATACATATAGCAACTGAAACAAAGTTAATTATGTAAACAGATCACTGTTCTATGCATCAGATTATAGGGATTTTATTCCATATACAGCTACACTCAGCTTTAGCATCTCTCCATGCCTCAGTTTGTCCTTCTCTCATTGCTGTAATAATATTTGTTCATCTCATTTTGCAGGCAAACTTAGTGACCATTACTTTTACCCACTACGATTGAATATAACATAAGACTCCAAAGTGGGTGGTGCTAGAAGAACTGTGCTAAAACAGAAAAAAACAACATTCAGTCTTCATTCATTTAAAAATCAGGAATAGACAGGGTCGGGTAAATGAAAGACCATGCACAATATGCAAAGGCTTTTAAAGTACTAGAAGAAAGGGGTAACAGAAGAAAGAGGTATGCTCAGGATTGGTAAAGCTTCTGAAAAGGAAGTCAGAAAAGAATTCATTTGTAGGGTCAGTAATACAGCACTTGAGAGGAACTGGCTTTCATATTAAAGGTACCCTGTACTTGTGCCTACGAGCTGCTCACAGGCCTTCAGAAAAGACATACATCTGAAAAGAGACTACAAAAAGAAGAACTAGGATGAATTAGCTTAAGTCTTTGTAGCAGTAGGCTTGAGGAAAAAACTTGTAGAAACGTGATGAAATTTCAGCTTAATGGGAAACAGCAGTAATGTAGTAAATGCAAAGGAGTGCCATAAAAATCCACTTGATGTAGATAGTTGAGGAACAGGAACTGTTAGGCAGTTTATTCCTCGTGGTAAAGAAATGTCACTTAATGGTGCTAAAGGAAGAAAGGAAATTGAGAGCATATGCCATGAAAGGGTATGTTGCACTAAACAAGAAGAATATCTAGCAGTATGCCCTCTTTCAGTTCACAAAGAGCATGAGATGCCATATCCACAAATGAAAGTGTGGAAATGATACAAACTGTAGGACTGGAACAACAACAACAGAAAAACTGTTCTCTGTAATTTTTTATTTACATTAAATGAAGATAAACATCTTCGGGAATGAAACTTAATCTTGCACAAAGTAGCTTATGAAAACAAGTTCCTCAAAACACACATACAAACACATACACACATGTGGAAAATCATCCTTCTCTGAATATATCAAGTCAGTCTTCCAACTGTGTGGATGTCTCCTGGGGCCTTCCAGTACAGACTGCTGATCAAGTGTGATAGCTGGTGAGTTGGCTATTATTCACATGGAGGTTGGTTCAGAATTAGATTAACAATATCATTTACCATGAAACTTGAGGCTCTGTTTTGAGCATTTTCCAAAGACTGAAAAGTACAGCACCTTGTAAATTACTCACATGGGGCTGGATTACCTCCTCTCCTTCCAGATTCACCTATACTCACACAAGTGTGCTCTGATGGGCTCAGAGCTAGTTCTTGAGAGTTTTTATTTTCCCATCAGTGTTTATGGTTATCACACATAGGAAAGTCCTCCTCCTCTTATTCATTGTAATTGTGGCAAACCCACAAGTTCCCATTTGTGCAAGAGTCTGTAAGAGTTCCTTTCAGTAAAATCATCCATGTTAATAGTTATCCCCATATTCAACACAGATCCAAGGTATGCAGGTATGTTTTATATCTACTAGAAAGGCACCACTACCAAGAGAAAAATACTTTTCTCTCCACTACTCCCTCAGGAAGCATGGCTTTAAAACAGGAACATAGTCCAGACTCCTATACAACAGCAATATCAGAGCAACACCCAACCGAATCTTGAAGCACATGCAAAGAAAGATAAGCAACTCATGGACTAGTCACACAAAAAGGAAATGCTGACATATTTTTAATATTGTGAGTATTATGCATTTATTGTGCAGCAGTAAGTAATATAGCAGCATATGAAAAACAACTCCAATGCCAGACGGCAGTGACAACTGCTGCTGATTCAAGGCAGGGCTTTGTCTGAATGATGAAACCATTGGGGAACTACTGCAACTGCATTAAAGAAAACAGGAAAGTCATAGAATCATAGAATCATAGAATCATTTATGTTGGAAAACACCTTTAAGATGATTGAGTCCAACCGTTAATGTAACATTGCCAAGTCCACCACTAAACCATGTCCCTAAGCACCACATCTACATGTCTTTTAAATACCTCCAGGGATGGTGACTCAACCACTTCCCTGGGCAGCCTGTTCCAATGCCCCTGAAGACAATCAGAAGTAGTGTGGCCAGCAGGACTAGGGAAGTGATCGTACCCCTGTACTCAGCACTGGTGAGGCCGCACCTCAAATACTGTGTTCAGTTTTGGGCTCCTCACTACAAGAAAGACATTGAGGTGCTGAAGCATGTCTAAAGAAGAGCAACAAAGCTGGTGAAGGGTCTAGAGCACAAGTCCTATGAGGAGCGGCTGAGGGAACTGGGGTTGCTTAGTCTGGAAAAAAGGAGGATGAGGGGAGACCTTCTCACTCTCTACAACTACCTGAAAGGAGGTTGTAGCAAGGTAGCTGTTGGTCTCTTCTCCTAAGTAGCAAGTGATAGGATGAGAGGAAATGGCCTCAAGTTGCACCAGGAGAGGTTTAGATTCGTTATTAGGAAAAATTTCTTCACGGAAAGGGTTGTCAAGCATTGGAATAGGCTGCCCAGGGAAGTGGTTGAGTCACCGTCCCTGGAGGGATTTAAAAGACACGTAGATGTGGTGCTTAGGGACACGGTTTAGTGATGGACTTGGCAGTGTTAGGTTAATGGTTGGACTTGATGATCTTAAGGGGGTTTTCCAGCCTAAATGATTCTATGATTCTATGATTCTTGAGTAATCTTGACCCCTGTGAGTCCCTGGGAACTGGTAGGAAGCATCTAAGGATGCTTCATCTTTGAACGTTTCTGGGAAAATCTCCTTATGACAGGAGAAAGTAAAATGTTGCAGTCATCTTCGAAAAGGGCAGGAAAGAAGATCCAAAGAACTACAACCAAGGTCAGGGATGGCAATCAAGATGGTGGGGCTGGAGCCCTTGCCCTGCAAGGAGAGGCTGCAGGGCTGGGGCTGGTTCAGCCAGGACAAGGGACAGCTTCAGAAGCACCCAACAGCAGCCCAGGCACCAAAGGGAGGGGACTGAGGAGATGCAGCCCTGCTGTTTTCTAAGGTGTTCAGGTGGAGGATGAGACACAATGGCCATAAGCTGAAATAGGGGAGGTTCTCACTGGATATTAGCAAACAAAATTTCACTGTAAGGATAATTAAGCAGTAGAACAGATTGTCCAGAGAGGTTGTGCCATCTCTGTAAGTGGAGGTTTTCAACACCCAGCTGGACAAAGTCCTAAGCAACCTGACCTGAATTCAGTGTTGAACTCCTTCTTGGAGCAGGAGGTTGGTCAGGACTCTCAAGGTCCCTTTCAGCTGGAAGGACTGTAGGAGTCTACAGAAACTAAAGGTGGGGAAGAAGTCTGGCCCTACTGCTCTCTGAAGTAGGAATTTAAGTTCTAGTTGCACTCTCTGGCGGATGGCTCTTTGCCCAGCTGTCCCAGACTTCTCATCTTTGGCTCCTTTGATTTGTCTGTCACCACTTTGTAGGGCTTTATTCTGTCTTCTGCTTATTTTGGCTGTCCAAAGGAGATCCAAAGTATTACAGAAGACAGTGTCTAGATATGAAACAGCAAGTAACTGTACAGGATGCTAAGCAGTGTCAAATTGTTTATGTTTAGCACAATAGAATGTTTGAATTTTGGCACTGTGTGAGACTCAGAGTGGCTTTAAACAAGCAAGAATCTAATACTTTTAATGCACAGGTAGTTCAGCAATAAGAAAAGCACTTCAATTCTAGCACAGAGATTAATTCTGCATAGTAGGAAGACAAGGATTGCCACATGATGGATAAAAACAGTGGTCCATTTAGACCAATTTCTTCTTTTTGAGAGCAGGAAGTAATATATGCTTTAGAGGAAGCTGCAAAAAAGCTAACCTAGGAGGTATTTTCTTCCATCTGCTATAGCTGGAGCTCCCACTGAAGTAAACAGGTTGTGTACATATATGTCTTTCCAATCACATCTCACTCCAGTAGGGAGTTATAAGAAGTGCAGTCCTCTTTATTAGATCTCGCTACATTTAAATCATTTGAAACTGACCTTTAAAACAAGGTTCATAAAATTAGGAAACTGGATTCACATGTCTAAATACATAGGAAGACCTTTCAAATGAGACGTGAACCTTCTGGTCCTGCCAACCTCAACAGAACTTGTGTGATTCCAGCTCTTCTGAAGACTCATCCACAACTATTTATGTATTAAATATAAATATAGGAGCCTATGCTTAGCTACCCAAGTTTGACATTGTTGCTTTATGTCTCCGATATCTGTGATAACTAGGACTCACCAGCAGTGAGTAAATCTTTTGCTTTTTCAATATGAGTAGATATTTTCCCATCAAATCAATCTAACCATTTTAAAATGATGCTCACTACCACAGCATCTAATCATCCAACAGTTGAAAACCTAATCCACCAACTAAAACACCCATCTGGAAGCAGATGGGTGATCTTTTTCACCAGCTTTTATTTCTTTCTGTTCTCTCCTCTTCTCTCCTTCCCTGCATTTAGAGTGTGGTAGCCATGCAAGCCAAGGTGCACTGCAGCTGATTTCTTTGTTCCTTTATAATTCTTTCTTTGCAAGTTTATCCTGATAAAGTCACTACTCCATTGTATGCAATTCCTTAGTCTTTCATATCTTTGCCATTGCCTACCTCACCCCGACTCTCCACTTTTCCCTGTAAAACTCTACCAGTGTAAGTGAGGGTGACTGCAAAGCACTCTTGCTTTGAGGTGAGAAATGACAGGGTTTACACTAAGAGTCTCCCTATTTTTATCAGTTTGATGCAGCTTTTTAGAATTCATTTCTAAAGTTTTAAAAAAAACAGAAAAAAGAATGGAAAGAAAAAAGATTTCATTTCATTGTGCATTTAAGTGAAATCTTTAAAACCCTTTGCATTATTTTATCACATCAGACTCGTCAAGTCACACTCATTTGAATGAGTGAGATTTGAAAACTTCTGAGTGTTATATTACATTTTCCATTGATATACGCCGTGAATCTTTACGGCTGCATGAAAATGAAGCCAAAAGTAAGAGGAGACAGCTCACTTCAAATGAGTGAGACTGGATAGGTCTGTCATATGTTATTTCAGGTGCTCAGAGGATAGCAATTCTAAGCAGAGATGGGTGATGCAGTTGACAGGTTTGCATGAGTTTAGATAAAGAAGGAAAACTTAATCACAGAGACAGAAACAAAAGGCTGTAACTCTTCTATTGGAGTCATACCCTTTGAAAACTAACTTGAGCCTTTTCGCATACTCAAAAGAGGTAGGAATGTCACAGCTGAGAGTCCTTCTGGAGGTACTCTTGAGCTCCTGCAATGACACAGCACTCTTCGTAGGAGAAAGCAGGCGTTGCTCACTCTGCTGGTCGTTCTCTTTGGCTGGAAGGGGGAACTATGACCCCATAGCCACCCTCTCCCCTGTGCTGTGTCTCCTGTCACAGATGGTCCTAGCAAGAAGATGTCTGTGTGGCAGAGAGACTTTGCACATCTTGCTTGCACATCTGTTCAAAAGCCAGCCACAGACAGACCCTGTTCCTAATTTTCAAGAATACTTACGCTCCGTTTGTGCATGCAAAAGTTGACTTTATATTCCCATCTCTGTATTTTAAAGTTGCCAAACAGGCTTCTAAAAGTTACTCAGAGGCTTTTGAAAGGAGATTTGATTTTCTGTGCAGCTGAGGAGAGAAATGCTGGTGAAAGACACCTATCAGATTTGCACTGGGCAAGGATGTACTTTCTAGTACGCGCCTGCAAGCTGATTTTTTTTTTTGGCAGAGGGAGCAACACACCAAAGAGTTCATTACCATGCGCACAGGGTGTTCAGCAATGCACAGTTCTAGCAAAAAGACTCATATGAAAGATGCAAAAGGGAAGTGTTGCATTTAATGGGTTTACTCCCGCAGTGAGTGAACTGGGAAACTGCTGGAGTCGAAGGCAGATTGCACCGCACAGCCTAAATGCCGGCCACTTTCAGGGAACCCTGGGGTGAAAACCCAGGTTTCCCCTTCAAGAGCTGCTTTCCCCCCCCGCAGGCAGTAGAGGGAGATGTTGGCATGCCTTTTGGTAGCAAGTTTGACTCAGCTGTTTTTTGCCAATTAATTAATTCAATGTTTGAAATCAAACCACCGTTTAAAATGCACTGGTATTAATACACAAGGGTAGACAAGTAACGTGGAGAATTTCCACTAAACTTCCGCAAATTTTGAGTACTTTTGTGGGATGTTTTTGGAAAGTCAGTGCAGCAGAAATGCTGGCTCTTACAGCGAAATCTTCTCAGGAAAGAGTTCATACACCAAGGCGTTTGTTCAGCTTTTCTGAGACAAAAAAAAAATCAAATGTGACAATTTTTAGGAAGACAGAATCGAACCTAAAGGCGTGGTTTTGTTGGTTTGGGCATGTGAGACGCTGTAACCATTTTAAAGGAAGAAGGGCATGGGGATAAGCATTTTTGAGTTATATTAGCATACATTGGATAAACATATGAGCATACTTTGATGCCATGGTTGTGGTGAGATCAAACTTGATCAGTTTTATCTTGAAAAGCAGCAATAAAAAGAAAAAAATAATCTTTACCCAGTTTGGCATACCCAAGGGGCCACAGAAGATATGTCAATTTTGTATCAGCCAAGAATTTTCTCTTTGTGTTCAGATTCCATTTGGAGAGAGATAAAACCTAATACATTCATTCACTTTTCTGTTTGGGAATATCCACTAACCTGGGATGCTGGCACTAGAGCAAGCGCTAGCTCCTTGTACTTCCCTTCTTCCATGAGTCAAGAGAATGTTAGATTTGTTTTTAGACATCAGGTAGAAGGAGATACATGGGGGACCTGGTTCTGTTTTGACTGAAGACAGGTTGCCACAGGAAGGGCTCCACTGACTTGACAGTGAAGGTAAATGTGGGCGCTGGTGGTGTCTCTGCCACTCCGGAGCAGGAGAAATGCCTCACATTGGTAGCTCCCCTTTCCCAGCCACTCTGCAGATCTGCTTCCCACTCTGTTAGACTCAATTGAGGTAAAACATGGACACAAATTCGGAAAAAATAAATCGGACAGTTTTGTCTGGAAATCGTTTTGCTCCTGGAGTTCAAAACTGATTTTGAAGGCACATTCCTTAATTTTGTTTTGTTTTGATCTTACTTACCACTTTTAGGTCCTTGGATTTCCTCTAAGTGTAAAAGAGCCAAAAAGGTGAGGTATTTTCTCCCACTAAAAGTTATTCAAATGCAAAGTATAGATATTACCTGAAGATACTTACAGAGACACCACCTAGCACGGAGGCAAGGGAAACATGTTATTAAACACCCAGCTCCTCAGGGTGGTGGTACTTGAAGCTAGATAAATTATATCTGTGACTCACATTTCCAGCACTTACAGGCAGGCACAAAGCTGGCTTCTGCCAAATTCTCCATGCTTCTAGCGGGCAGGGTAGGCAGCACAGCACAGCAGAGCCACACCAGCCAGGATTCCCTCGGCAGGTGACACCCGTGCACCCAGGCCACCGCAGCACTGGCACGGAAGGCGGCTATTGCTACCAGTCGTTTTGTCAACGCATGCTGCAGGCAAAGGTGTAGCAAGAGTATAAGCGCAGCTGGAATGGCAGGCAAAATCCCCTCCCTCTGTCCCCCATCCTATGTCGTGCTGATTATTGTTTCCGGAAAATGGTGTTTCTATGAACTTTTGAAGCACAAGAGTTGTGTTTCTCGCATTCTGGTATTTCACTGATAAGTACAGCAGGTCTAACTGTTTTTCCATTTTGTCAATATGAAACCACAGCAGCTTATCCAAAATCCATGGAGTTCCTCCAAACTTAATTGCCGTGCAAACAAAAAGCTGTGGTAGGCCCTGAATCCCTAACCCAGGACAAAAAATTAGGTTTTTACTCTGCCATACTACAAAGTTCAGTGAAAACCTGCTACACACAGCGTGCGGGAGATAATGTGAAGTGACACAAGTTCTAATGCCTAAAATAAATGTGAGGGACACAGCTTTCAGATTTTAAAAAAAGTATCTAAACATTAGAAGCACTGAGAGAAAAAAAAGCTACAGTTGTAATGAGAAAATTCTCTGCATTTCCTGGACCATCTTTTTAACTGGAAAAGTGTAATCAGATAACATTGGAGTAAGCTTAGCATCACATATAACATTCATTTTAATGAAAGCTTTTTATTTATTTTCTCTTTTGAATAATAATATAAAATCAAATTTAAATCGTAAATAGTATCCAGATACTACTAGTTTCCTGGCTCAAATTCTTCAGCACATATGGCAGAAGCATAAGCTTGTGCCAGTCTGCCTACTTTGGGTAATTTTGCATGCAAATAGTTTAGTCCCTATACTGAGGTGCTAGAATGTGTTTAGTACACTTGAAAATATTTGCATTGCAAAAGGAGAGCTAATCTCCTGAGGAAAATCAAATTGATATTTTGTATTGAGGGACTACTTTGGACATTGTGTGGCACTGTTATATGGAAAATGATGTTTACGGTACAGCTAGAATTTTTAATTGACCTTCATAAAAGAAGGACCCACTACTGCTTTGCCAAATTCGTCAGCTATTGGAACAGTCTCTGGTTGTCATTCACCACAATGCTCCTTTGCTACTCCTGAATCTTTTCTCTGATAATTTCATCGTTTTGATAAAGCTATTCCCCATAAACAGGTTTAGCAGTGATTGCAATGTTTAATAAGTACTCAGGAGGCGGGTTGGTTGGAAAGAAGAAACAGCACTTATTAATGGCATGAATAATTAGCACAGCTGGGTCTGCTCTAGCTTCTGGAAATGTCTATTTCACATTGGACATGCTTAGAGGCTCAACTCTTGGCCACTTCATGGCCTTGCTTCCCATCCATAGCAATGCTAATATATCCATTCCCATACCAGTAAGCTGATATTCAGACTTACATTTCCAATCTTCCCCTGCCACACACACACACACATCCCTTTTTGTTATTTAAATTCACCTCTGACAACATTCATCTTTGAAAGAGCATGTAACTGGTGAGTATAACATCTAATACAGTACTGGTTCATTTACTTAGTCTATGCTTTTTGCATCCTGTCTCTGTTGTATCTGGCTGGCTTTCTCACAACACAGGACCAGCATGACTCAGTCTAGTTCGATTATGTTAAGCTCAGCTGGTTTTAGCTAGACACTGTGACAGGGGTGATGCTGGAGTCAGCAGTGACTCAATATTCAATGCTTCCTCTGACACCAGACTCTCTCATGACACTGGAGACAGATCTGGATTCCCATGTATTTTGAGTCCCACAAAGCGCATGCTATTTGTCAAGATGGCTTTTGAAAGGTGTTTTTTCTTAAAGTGTAGCTGTAAGTTCAGCCACACATTTCTACAGTTTCAGCACCATGTGTAGGATAGTGGAACATTAAAATATTTTCATATTGTTTTGTGGGGGAGGGAAGTTTTGGAATTATTTCCAGTTAGTTTATATAATTACATTACTCATGTGGCTATTGTACTTAGAGAAAAGCTGATGAAGTTACAAATAGGCTCTTTTCTTTCTTTTTTTTTTCTTTTTTCAGTCTGAACACAGATTTTCTTGGCCCTGTTTGCTGATCCACATGCAAATACAGCTGGCTGTCTCTGCTGCAGGAAAAGCTCATCTGGGGTCTAACTGAATACTGCCTTATACAGCTGCCATAAACACTAAAGAAGAAAGGTGTAAGCGCCTTGGGAAATCCCTGAAGCAGTAGCCCTTCATGTGGCGGATAGCCTGGGTCAGAGCAGAAGGGTAAGGGACTGTGCAATCGGTCATGCAGCAAGGTAGTGGGCTTCAGGGTCTTTTGCAATGGAGCTGTAAGCTGGAGAAGAATTCCTTTGCAGTGACCAAGGCTGTACTGCATTTTTTTTTTTCTGAGGACGTACTGATAAGGCAACTGATTAGTTAAGTCTCAATAATTTAAAAATAGCTATTATAAATGTCTGTCTAATACCAGATGAAGCAATTTTCCAGCAGGTCCCATGAGGGCCTGTTGACTTTCAAAATATGGAGAAAGAATTTAATCTGAACACAAAAGTCGTGTAGATGCACTCTATACTGTGCATGGAGTATTTCAATTGTTGCTTTTATTTAATTTGAATTAGCAATTATGTTTTCTTTTTTTAGTGTATGTTTAACAGATGTAATGGCTGCTAAACCGATTTTTAGACTTCTTAAAATTCAGAGATTTCCATTATCTTTATAAGGAACTTCCATAGGTTTTCTTATTCTGTATCATTCACAATCCAGGTTAAATCATCATTCATTACAATGTCAGGACCACGTAATCCTTCAAAAATCTGTGAAATTACTCTATGTACCCCAGGTACAGAACTAATATCAAATGGCAATTTATGGGTCTTCAAACCTTCAAATGGTATATTTGAAGTCATCTTACTTACCTCATCTAATTTGCCAAAAGGCAAACCTTACATAAGAAATTACAAACATGATTATTTATGACATATTAACTGTTGCCTCATAATTTTTTCATTGAACAATACTTAGATCTTTGCTTTGATATAATTTCTGGGAGGGTGTCATGCTTATTAAACTCTGGTGAGGCAGGCTATGTGGGGGGAAAACTTCCCAGTAACTACCTAATGCTCTTCTGCTGTGCATTGTTAAGGCTTCAGAACAATTCTGCATGACTCTGGGCATACTCAGAGGCCTTTTGCCCTGTATTTGTATACTAGGTCTGAATGATTTGACAAGAACCCTGTAACGCTGTGAGTGAGAACATCCCTTCTGTTGTTAAGCTCAGCCTCAGAGCCTTTCTTGCAGTGTGCTGTACTATCAGTGAAATATCTGCTATCTCACATCACTACTTTTTTAATCCTCATTTCTATTTATGTATTTCTATGTGTTGGTGAGTCTGGGGAGGGAGAGGGAGTACAGTTGGTTTTAAATATGCCACGTGTACTTGTGTAGTAGAAGAAGCCACTGGGCAATTGTAGAGCTCCTTGCCCTCAAGAAGGCTTTAGAGTTGGGTTCTATTTCCAGGTACTGACGAAGGAATTAATTACCAGTGATTCAGTTTAAGGTGTT
Source organism: Balaeniceps rex (assembly GCA_013401315.1). Classification (NCBI taxonomy): domain Eukaryota; kingdom Metazoa; phylum Chordata; class Aves; order Pelecaniformes; family Balaenicipitidae; genus Balaeniceps; species Balaeniceps rex. Next base: position 68,119 of record VYZW01046080.1, read on the forward strand.
GATAATTTTTTATGTTGGATTTTGATGTTGGATGTTAGAACAAAAGATTTGAATTCAGCATTGGCCAGCAAGCATCCCCTTCTCAATACCAGTAGCACAGCTAACCACATGCTTCATAGCTCTATTAAACTATCAGTAAGTCTCTACGTAATATCAACAATTAAAGAGCCACCAGTAGTGTTCTGAATTAAAATAATAGTGACAGCAATGGAAGTAGTTCAAATAGTCTTAGAGCTATGTGTAAGGCTGACTGCAGACTCAGGCCCCTGCTCTACTCACATTTCAATAATTATCCTTCCAGCCATAAGGCAAGTGTTTAATATTTCTGATGAAAGCTGAGATTCTGAAGTACAATTATTCAGCAAGTTTAAAAAAAAAAAAAGCATCCATTTGAGCAGCTGCATAATGATATTATAGGTCTTTGTACGAACACATCTGTTAGCATAGATACTTCCATAGGAACATTACCTCATCATTAGTATATTCAGTCCCATACTAATAATATGATACCTATCTGTACAGCAAGGTGCCAAGCCAACTACAAAGACAGTTTGATGAGAAGCAGCGGTTGTTGATTTGTGAGCACTCAAATGCTCTCCCTGATTTGCAGGGGACCAGCTGGTTAGAATCTGAACTGAATCAAATAACGTGCACTTTGGTGCACGCCATCAGCTGTGCTGCTTTTTGTTCTTCCATTATGTCAAATCAAGGGAAGCATGGTCAAACAGTCTCAATAAGGATCTGGGATCTCTTCCGGGTCTCGCAGTATCTTTCTCTGTTTTTCTGAAATTAGAAGAGGTAATGGTAGTGAAGGGTGAGTATGGGAAGGGTGGAGGAGGAGAGAAAGACCACGTGATAGCGTGTGTGAACACCTGCTCGTATCTTCCTGACTCCCCCTGTTCCCAGTGATTGCTGCCTCTTTTAGAAGGGAATACGCAGTTCAAAACTAAAATGAGCTAGATAGATAGTCTCACAAAGCAGCAGGCAATGTGAAGTCTTGATTTTAGTAAGTCACACTGTAGTCCACTGTGCCTACACATTTCGAGTCTCAAATAAGCGATACCAGATGGGATTGTAATAATTCCCATTGTTGTGGAGCAGTCCTGCTACTTTTGGGAAAGTGCTCCCTGGGAGAGCAGCATCCTCTGAGCATCCAAGCCAGTGAAAAACACTGCTGGCGTTCCACAGCCTTTTGCAGTTTTATTGCTCAGTGTCTGCTGTAGCGCACAACTGCCTGGTGTGGGATTCTGTTTCAACGGATAGGCAGTGACAGGTACTGTATGTGGGCCAACAGGAACTTCTTATAAACACAGAACAATAAGGAAAGTCTGAAGGTGTGTTTGTGAAACTCCTGTCTGTTAGCAATTCACTTCTTTTGAAAAAAACAGAAACGGGGCCTCTGCTGCCTGAGGGATGCTGGCACATCAATCAATCCATTAGGTAAGTAAATAAAGCAATAACTGAAGAATAAATCATTTCTGAAATCAACCAACAAAATCTTCAAATATATAAATTACCAGAATGAAATGACTCATGAACAATTTGGAGGCTGCAGTGTATGTTCAAACATGGAGGGGGAAAAAAAGGAAAAGAACAGCAGGGCTAACTGTGAAACATTCATCTCTCTTTGATCCTCCAAATCTTTCCTTTACTCCTTCTCATTCACACCCTATTGTGAGGAAAAAGAAAAAAAGAAAAATAAGAAGAAGCAGAAAAAAAACCTGCAACACATTTCCTCTAGCACAGAGGGTGGGCAAAACAGCTGCCTCCACAGCTGATGCCACCATTAGCTCCCTGTGCTTGCTCCACTAACCTGAAAGCACAGGAGCCCCTGGAAGGCACAGCACATAGCTCTGCAAGCAAAGTGCCTGGCTCTCCTAGTGCTGCAGCATGCTGCCTCCTCACCAGCAGACACAATAAGTATATGAAATCAGGCCTTCTGAATAATTCATCCCTTATGATGGGGAAAAAACCCAAAGAAATAATCCATTTGCTGGTAGATAAGTGCACAGCAGGTATTTTTAAGGGGGACAGCAAATTTAGAGTTGGAGCTTTTTGTTTCCATGTACTAATCATTTGTTTGGACACACACACACACACAAATCTAACAGTGCTGACAACTTCAGTAGGTATATTTTGTGTGCTGAAAGCCCTGGATGAACCCTTTCAGTTCATTATTATGATTATGAATTAGGGTTGTGAATCTCATGCCATGCTTTTCAACTGGACTGTGCATCCATAGTGCCCATGAAGAGGTTCACATACCACCTACCTGAGACTCTGCTCTCATACTGAGATGGGATAGTTCTCAGGGAGGCAATGTACTTAAACTGAATGTGATTGCCTGCTACAAAGCAATGAGTTGAACAGAAGCCTAAAATTGAGTTTTTCATTGATATTAGAATATTCTGGAGCCAAGACTTTTGTGGATTGGACTCTAAATTGTTTTAGTGTCACTTAAATACCCACTAATTTAACGCCAGTTAAACTGGCAATAAAAACACCCCCAACTGTGTTGAGCCGTCATCCTATTTATGCAAAATAGCTCCAAATCTTAATACTAACTATGCTAAGCAATGCCACTGGGGTGAAACTGATGGTGAATGTGCATAACTTATTTTTTTTTAATATACTATGAGGCAGCCGAGCCAAGTTTTTTTAATTACTATTACTACTTTAACATCACATAGTTATTTCCATAGAACAAGCACTGGAGGGGAAAGTGATACTCCTGTAACAACTTTGAAGCAAGAAGTCTTTGTGGTTAACCATTTCCAATTCACTCTGTGCTCTGCCAAGATTTAAACAGTGCCTCTTTACCACCTTGTAGCTATGTACCTTCTTTTGCAATTTGCCAAAAGAGTGTGTTCTTGTATAATTGCTTTCTTTACAATCTGACTTGCAGGTTAACCGCAAATCACATAATGCTTAGGACAGGGGTGGCATTCAGTGGATAAAGAGAGAAGGTACAAGAACTCCCTTCTGTGCCTATCCCTGGCAATCAGCCACTGAAGCATTTAATGGAAATACACTCCATTTATCCATGCATTACTTTGCTCATGTAGGAAAAAGGTGCCATGTCCCATAAGTATGTGATCAGATTGAAGAGAGTCATTAAAGGTTAGTGTGAACCTAACTGCTGTATCTGGTCAGCAGATAGCCAGCATCGTGGGCAACTCTGGGTACAGCACTGGGAGATGGAGCGCTTTGTGGTCCTTGACCGAAAGTGGGATGAACTGAAACCTCAGATCTCAAAACAATCCTGACATCTGAGTCAATGTGCAGCTGGGAACCTTAATAATGAAACACACCTTGAGCTTTCAAAGTCACTGGAAATATTTGAGGGGAAAGATAAGAAGTGTTAAAGGAAACAATCCACACTTAGCAGTATACTTACTTATTCAGATGCCTCACTGACCCGTTTTGGATAAAGGGAAATTGATTTTGATGTTCTATCAAATGAATGTCACCATCCAGAAGGCGTGTCTTCAGCATCTCTGGTTAAAATATGACTATTCCACACTCTCCAGAGCCTGGGCTGGTGCTCACTGCAGCCACTGTTGGGAGCTGAAAAGTGCACTAGGTTGATATCTTCTGTACCCTGAGGCAGTGGTCCCATTTTTGCCAAGATTCTCATGAAAGAAGGGAATCAAAGTCTGAGATGACTTAAGAAATGAATTCTGGGCATCAGTGATCAAGTCTGATCCCATTCTGCTATAGCATATTTATAGGCACGTCTGGATATTCAGAAAGAACATAAGAAGTGCCAGAGCCCTGGGAATTCTCAAACACAGAGAGACAGAGGGATGGATCGAGAGAGAAAATAAGCAGCATTTATTGTTGCATCTCAAATGCTGTCTTTTTATGTTTTCCTATCTGTCTTCCTCTTGCTTTCTCTAGTCAGGTAGTCACATCTTGACCTTTCTCCAAGCTGGAGCCAGGTGCAATTGTTAATGTATAGATAACTATATTTTTCCTAGTTCCTAACCAGAAAACTAGCTCTTTTTTGGTTTTTTTTTTGTTTGTGTTTTGTTTGGGTTTTTGTTTACATTTAAGACAGGTGCAGGTCTGTCTGTGAGTCTGAGGACAAAGAATTACAGGAGTCTCTCACAATTCTATTTCATCCAAACAGTTTCTGCAGTGTTAGATAACACCACAAGCATGGCCAAAGAGATCAAAACCAGATTTTGAATAGTTGTAGAAACAGTGGGCTACAAAACCACCACAAGACCTTTAGAACCAGCTCCTTTCACAGACAGAATATGTATATTGAGGCCATTGTCAACAGATGTCTACTCAACCCGTTCTTAAAACAGTATATTTTACAAATTCTGTATGTACCTTGTTTGGGTCATCTCTTCATATTTAAGAAAGCTTTTCCTGATGTTCCATGTTAATTTCCACACACACACTCTTTCAAAAAAAAAAAAAAATTGATACCCTGGTAGTCACAGAAAGCAACTGATGACAGCCTCCTTTGTAAAACCATTTATGTACTGAAAGATTGTCGTTGTATCTCAGCCTCCTCTCAGGTTTCCAAACTAAATGAAACAAATTTCTTCAACCTTTTCCCTTGCCTCTTATTCCAGTTACCTTTCTTTGGACACTCACCATACCATCCTTTTTTTCTGATCAACAAATTCTGGTTTCACATAACGACTACTTTTACCCTTCATTGTTCCTTTTATACAAAAATGGCACACTGGAATCAAAGAAGAGAAATTATTCCTCAGATAACAATAAACATAACCAAAATGTTTATTGTTTTAAAATATTGGTACTAGCAGCCCAGCATTTAGATTAAGAGTAGAATATGTAGACATGTAAGGGATTTTAAAATACGTGCCAGAGATGGCAACAAATGGCAATTTCAAATGGCAACAAGAAAATAAATTTAATCTTAAATTTCTAATGGACCATTAAGTAAAATATTGTCTAATGCAGACATTTTAGACAGCTGCAACAGTGGAATTTCAGGAAAGGAATACCTGGACACTGGTACTTTGGAATGAATCTCAAACTCTCTTTCCTAGAGGCAAGGAATATTTTTGAAAATGTTACTTCAGAGAAGGCATGACTGAATGAGCTTCAGCTACAGATTTTCTCCTTCCTAAAATGCTTTACGTTTGTTTATCTAAATGCTAACATTGGTCCCATGTCACAAGTCTGTCACAACCGGAAAGACCATGATATAACTTACAAGATGTATTAGCAGTTCACACTAACTGCAGTGAAAGTGTTCAGCCAAAGGCTGTCATAGCTGAGCCATGTTTGTTCTCCAGCTCCTCTTGCCAAATGTGGATGACCTAATCTGCCTTTGCTCAGTTTAGCTTCCAGTTTCAGACTTCCCAGAACTTATGCAGGAGAAAAATTCCCAATAAAAGGCTGTGCTGATGTGCTGTCATGAGGTCTTACGAAAACATGATTCCCAGAAAAGGTCAAATGTGTTATTTTGTAGTAACCCACAGATACAAGTGCATTTGTGGTGCTATGCCTCCTGGAGTATCTACTCAAACTGTACTGTTATACTGTTTATTGTGACCAAATACATCATATTTCTGCAGACCTTGACATGTCAGCTCAGTGACATGGTTGCACCATCATGGGTTAAATGACTGTAGGTACACACATCCTATATAGAATATGCAATACAAATATAGCATACAGTTTATATTCTAGATTGTTGTGATTCCTTCTGTATGGAGCATTTACAATTTTTTTTAGAGGATATTCTCTTAACTTCCAGTTATGTTTTCCTTTTGTAGCAGCTCCTAGTTCATACTGCCATATCCCAGTAATGACTTCGTTTTCAGGATGGAGTACGTCTGTAGCGATCTTGAGAAGATAGGATAATGTTACTTGCTCTCACTGAGTCACTTTCTTTGTGATAGAGAAAAATCTTAGTGACTTACTACAACACAATTACATGATTGCCATTCAGGTGTGTTTGCCATTTTATAACTGCCATTTTAAAAAGTGTTTAATAATTAGCAGCAATAAACCCTAACTGGCATGGAAGCAAGTCTTGCAACAACCACCAGACAGTAGGTTTACTTCTGCACACCCACACCCTGTCAAGTGAAAATTACTTCAGTGCTTATCTTTTAATTGCTGCATTTAATGTTGTTTACATTGTTTGGAACACTTTCTGACTGATTTTTTTAACTACTGAATTTGTATATAGAACAGCAAACATTACTCTTTTGCTCAATAAAGTTCAATTTATAGTGAATTGTTTGTAGTTATAAACGGAGGCTGATATAGCTGATATACATTTATCTCCTGCCAAATTCATGCCTTGGAGATATTCTATATGGGTAATAAAAAGAACTGATGAAGATACTTTCTTCACTGCTTTTGGTCTTCCTGACTACAGTATGTTCTCATGCCCCTTCTGCACAGCAAGACAGTGAAAACGTAACATATTCTGTTTCAGATGGACAGATAAATATTAGTGGGATAAATAATCCCCAGTCGAATACCACCAACAGTTAGACCCTTCACTCTGGTGGAAGTGATGTATTTGGCCCAAAAGTGATTATTTTGGCTTTGTCTGTTTGCAAGCACAATACAAGCACAGTTATTCTGAATATGACAGGCTGTCACAGAAAGGCAACTTTTATAAAATCTCAACACAGAGGACTAGAAACATTATTCATGTAAAAGAATGGCTTCATCATTTAGATATCTACTGCAATACAGACACATGGATTAATGGACACTGCACCTTTATAAACCATAGTAAAGTTGAAAAAACCCACCCTAAGAATTAAACAGATGGAGTTGGTTTTACACTACTCTGTCTAACAAGTATAAGAAAGATTTCTGCACAATTCTCCCTTCATAAGCTATGGATTCAATGTTTTTTATACCTCTGTCGCTGAGCAATCAACAGTACAGAATTTCTGTTTCTGGTGTTGAATTTTCTAGTTGCATTTGTTTAATCCATGCTATCTCAGGAAGATAATTACTACTGAATCAACAAATGCTACCCAATGGAGAATGGTGACTCTTGGGAAATGATGTAGATCCTCACTTATTTGCAAAAAAACCCCTGATTGTTGAGTGGGTGGAACAACAGTCTCTAATTTTCTCTTAGTTACTTCTAGTAAATGGTTAGGTGGAGTTTTATTTTCTTTGAAAAGGCCACTGTAAATTCTTGTTCACCTAAGCGTCAGATGAAAAGAAATGTGGTTATAGGATATCCATTTTTAGGTAATAGAGACAAATTGAACTGTAGGGCATAGGGCAGGGGGATGGATGGGGAATCTTTCTTCCTCCCTCAACCATGAGTTCAAGCTTCCATGACATCTTACTCTTTGTATCTAGAGTTATCACTTAATATGTGTACTACCTCCTATTCAGAAGGTGTAACAGATATTGCAATGGACACACTGCAAACATAAAAAGACATGGCATCTACCCTGAAAAGCATTGCTTGCTGCTCTTAACGCTTTTGTCCTACTGTAGAGTGAGAAATTATCACTGTGTAAGAGACATTACAACAGGCACAGTATGCTCTAGAGAGGACAGATTGAAAAGCACTATGTTTTCCCCAGTGGACTGTGATGTCTAAATTCAAGCCTTTTGGGCAAGATCCGGGAAGGGGTGTTTTGTTTTGGAAGTCAACAATTCCCTCATGACTAACATAGTACAGTAATGCTATGTGCTATAGAGAAGCTGATGTAATATCATTGAATGCTGGGATCATCAGGGGAAAGCACAGTGGCTTATATGTTTAAACTAGGTATATCTCTTCAAATTTAATTATTTCAGCATAATAACAACCTGGAAAGTTTACATTTTAGAGGGAAAAGAACAGTAAAGAGAGGGATGAGTCCACCATTTACATGGTAACTTGTATGATGCCATAAATTTGTACTTGGTCATCCACAATGGCAACAAGCTTAATGGTTGGTAGGGATTGATCCAGCAGTCTTCAAAGGAGAACATTTAAATAAAGAGAAAGGCATATTTCCTAGATCCTCAAAAGAGCTTTCTATCCTTTGTAGGGGCCTGAGAAACATATATTAATATCTGTGCCAATAAATCTACTGATAAGGCATAATCTAATTAACAGCCCAGCTATTCTCCTGTACCTTCTAAAAAAAGCCAAATTTTTTTTTTTTTTTTTNCATAGATTTGGATTTATGACACTGTGGCAAGCTGAAGGCGAGTTCAATAACTAGGTGCTCTTGGCAGCTGTGTTAGAATAATTCATTCCATCATGCAATGCAGCTTCCTGGAATATGTTCCTGCACTGTGAATCATATGAGAGAAAGAGAGAGAGAGACTTTTCTACCAAAAGTCTTAAAACTTGCATAAGCTGTCAGTCTCTTTGTCACTGAGTACAGTCCAAGGGTTAATATTTAAGCAGTCATATTGATTTCAATTTATTTCTCTGTTTCAGTTCTGACAACCCAGTCCCCATTTTCCATTTGTTTCCAAACTTTTCTAGCTTGAAGAAGGTCTGGAGGACAGCATGCAGACTTCATTGTCATCATCTTGATATACTCTCCATTATTACTGTAAACACCTTGCAACCTTCCAAAGTGGGCAGTTTTGAAATGTATCAAAATAGAAAAAAGTAAACCAAAACCAATGAAAAACATACATACAGCAGCTTCATCCCCTGAAGGTTCTGAGTGGGATTCACTGTAGTGCATTCAGTGAAAACAAATAACAGAAGATAAAAAGGAAAACCAGAGTCTTAAATGTTCAATGTTGCCAAAAGAAGTAAAGTTTTGAAGCAATGTGATTTATATATATGTATTTGGGAAAAAAAGTTTAGTTTGATGTATGATTTATGTTCTGAACATTTCAAATTAGGGAAAAATAGTAACAGAAAAAAAGATAAATCTTGCTTTCAGACCAAGAAGATTAAAGACTTCTGATCTAGTACTCTGCAGAACAGTATAAACACACCCACATATGGTCATCTTTCCCAAACCACCTCACAGCTTCTGTCATTATTTCTTGCTACCTTTAAGGCAATGAGCACAAAAATGCTTAATTCAGTGTGAAAACATCATGGACTACAGAATATTGCTTAGCATTAATAAACCAGCCTATCCTGACCAGTAGTTTTTCAATACTAAAGATGCATGATAGCATCACAGAACATGGCAGAACATTTTCCATTATTTCTACTGCTTAGTAAGCAACTACATACATAGCACTCACACATCCACAACTCCCAGGGTTGGGCTAACAAAAAGCAGTGAAGATGTCCATGAGAAACATGCCATTCCCCTCCCTGATACCTCTGCAGCTTTTATATATTCCTCTGCTGACCACTGCTCTTCTGTCACACATTTGTCCATGTAAGTCATTGATATTGCTATGTTCGTGGTAAAGGCCTTCAGAGTAGAAGTACAGTAGAAGACGACTCAATCTTTCCCAAACTTATCATGAAAAGTAATCACCCCAATAAAAGAAGAGCTATCTGTACTGCCCGCATTGTTCTTCCTAGACAGATTACCTTTTTTAATCCTTCAATCCAAAGACAGCATCAAAGAGAAAGAACATTGCAAAGAGAGTGCAAGTTCAATTCAGCTTCCTTCCAAAATATTTGGTGCACATGTGCTTTTAAATTAAGTAGCAGTTTAATGGGCAGGATTAAAATGTTCCAAGAGGTGGATCCCTAGATTAACTTCTGCCAGCTTGTGGAAATCATGTGTCCTTCTACTGATTTATAGCAGTTTATGCTGGATGAATTTCGAGTTTGTTTTCATCTCATAATGCATCTCAGAATTTCAAGCTCAGCAGGAACAAATCAGTGTTTCCTCAAGATGTGAGTGAATAAAGAAAGTAGGGGTGAACAGAAACAGAGTTTGAAAACCATCTTCATCTAGCAATCTTTATTCTTTCCCTTATTTTCTATACTTTCTTTTACAAGTCACTTTACCCACCTGCTCTTCCTAATAGGAACCATTAATAGGTTGGATGAAATGTACAAGCAAACCTTGGCTTCCATGTTAATCAAATCCTGACCTCATTGTTCAGGATATGTTCCTGTATATATCAGTTGGGATTTGTGAAAAAATAAAAACAGTTTGGCAGATTCTGTGTGTGCGGTGTACAAATTCTCCGTATGAAAATGGTAAAGGTCCTACTGCCTTTTTTCCCCCCTCTTATTTTGTCCTTCCATGATGGCAGGCCAGCCATGCCTTCCTTTCAGGTGCTTCCCTGTGGGATGCAGAGGATAGGCCAGTATTCCATACTCCAGGTTTGGAATGAGTTTTACCCACAGACGCTGGAACATCTGGATCCCCTTGTGGCACATGATCTACGGCAGAGAGCTTCCAGCCCAGGAAATCTCTCCTTTTTCTCTTATGCATCTAAGTGTATTTGCAAATGCCCTACAGAAGGGAAGAAACTCCAGATGTTACACTTTTCACTGCAGAAATACAAACTTCAAGTGTCAAATTACACCAGTTTTCCATTCCATGTATCCCTGTGTGAGGTTTGAAAGCATATAAAAGCAAAATTGGTACAGCCCTGCTCACCAGTCAGTTCAGGTACAATTTCAGGAAATAAGAGGCAAGGAAGACTTTGCCAGATGATCTCTGCACAGTCAGTGCTGTTATCCTCCAACTTGGTGCAGAATCAGAGCAGAGACAGCTGGAGAAGAGACATGGGTTATCCCAAGGTAAACTGAGTATTCAACCAGTTCAACCAAAATCATCTTGATCGCAGTCTTGCATCACAATAATCCACTTGGATTTCATTCCCATCTTGAACCATCATGGGCACTTCCAGCAGCTGCAGCAGATCAAGGCCATGGGCCCCCCCCAGCTTCTTCCCACAGACACTCAAGGAGGATGGCTCTGGTCCCTTCCCCTGTAGCCAGAGGACAGCCAAGGGACGGGAGGGTTGCTGGCAAAGACCGACTGCAGGCAGATGCTGCGCCCACCCTACTGCTGCCTGCCTGCTCATCCCATCCCTTGGAAGGAGAAAGGACTTCATCGACAGCAAGAATCCTGTGAATCCACTGGGAGGAGGCCCAAACGAAAAGCAGATTTCCTATGCTTAAAACTGCCTCAACAGGAGGTACAGAGGGGTCTGTGAAAACAGTTCATAATGGGGGGTACAATGAAATGAAATCCAAGTAGATTATGCTGCTTTGCATGGGAGGAGGTGGACATTTGGGTTTTTTGTTTGCTCAGGTAGCTGGTGGCATGCCAAATCCAGGAGATAATAGAGATCTTTTTTACAGATTGTTAGAATTAAAATGATGAGCATTAATGTGGTTATCAGATTTCTCCACTTCTCGCTGGAATTCTCCCTAGTCAAGTTGGGTTTGTATTTTGTGGTTGGGTTTTTTTTAGAAGAAAATAACTCAAACCCTTCACTGACTGCCTTGCCATGAATCCCCAAATATTTTTAATCTATGTATAACAGTGCTTAAATCACCATGACATTTATGATAAATATTAAGTGGTTTATTATTTATTTTAAGACCTTAATTGGCACAGTATATTAACAGCACTATTGTCACAGTGCCACTTAAGATTTCCCCAGCATTAAAAACCAAACCTAACTTGAATTACACTGGTACCTTTTCTTATTTTCCTTTAACACAAATGTACTATACAAAAAATGAATGAATTAATGAATGAATGAATGAATAAATAAATAAGTAAATAAGCTAATCCTTTTATTTTGCAGACTACCCATGTATTAGAGTTGATTCGGCTTTACTAAAGTCAGACATTATTTCAATCCTGATGTTTTCCAATATATGTTATGTGTTTTTCCCCAAAAAACAATCCTCCCCAAAAGAAAAAATCTAACAACCTTCCCCTCTTCCCAAACTTTTTTATGCTTTGAGAGCTTCTTATTGTTCCATTTTCATTGCTATTTAGGGTAAAAGCTCATTAAAATATTATGAAGCTCACAGCATAAATATGTGGCAGCACTTGCCAATGAATAACATCTGCAGCAATGTGTATGTGTATTTATATTACAGTAAGCTTAAACCCACTCATTTATTTTTTCTGATTGCTTCTGTTTTAAATTCTTTGTCCCAAGTAAAGCACTAGGCAAACGTATAAACTGTACAGGCTACAGTGCAGCCATTGTTGTTGAGTGCAGGGCCAAATATAATTTCATCATTAGACCAAGGTTCATGCCAGGGTAAACTACTCTGTGTTAGATGTCTGCAAAATGTTATTTGTTCTTTTTATTATATTATTATTTTAAACTTAGCTGTGCTGAGATTGGGTTCTTTCTGTGTGTCTTTTTGGTGCTTGCTGTCTGTGCATGTTAGGTCCTAAGCCAAACTGCATTTGGAACACCAGCAGAGAGACTAGCCAACACTTACTGCCCTCTCCCAGTCTGTCTCTTATAGTAAAACAGAACTGGAGTCCTCTTGTAATGAACATTTTGTCAATAAAGAGAGGCAGTGTAGTCCCCAAGTATGTGGGTAAGCACACTGTGTCATTTCTGTTTGACTACTTTTATTTGTGGAATTGGGTTAACCGTAACATGATCACAAAAAAGAGAAGGAAAGCAAGCTGTTCTCCTACTAAAAAGTAAAGAAAAAGTCTTGTAACACAAGAGAGAGAATTACCACAATCTGTGGGAGAAACAGTAGAGTGTACAAACTCTTCTGAGCAAAACACATTGACCTAGCCAGTCTATATAACACTGCATGTGTGCAGCCTTTACGCATTTAAAAAAAGACAGTATAGAGATATAACAAAAATGCTTAGGGAAATGGGCTGCAATTGGAATTTTTGCAGGACTAAGGTCTTTTCAGGACTGTGTTCCTCCCTCCCTCCCTGACACCACCCAAGAGCTGCAGTTCTGACTGTTTGCCAAGAATCTGTCATACACCTACCCCTCATTTAAAGCCGTCAATCGTTCTCATGCTTATAAATAAAATGAGTCTCCAAAATAATTTAGATCCTAGAACAACTGATAACAGAGCTTAAAAAGGCTGCAACTGTAGTGTGTGCTTTCACTCTCCCATGTTAATCTTCCTATTGTTGAAAATATTGTCCTTTGGGAATGCTCTTGGAGCCTGCACTGTTCTCTTTTTTCCTCCTTTCTCTACCAGTTGTTCCTAGATCGAAACCATTTTGCTAGACAATTACAATCATACGCATTTAAAAATATACATTTTCTTGAATTAATTATAAAAGATATCAGAAATACAGGTAGCCTTTAGGAAGGTTTGTGTGTCCTCATGAAATATGGCTCAAAAACTTTATTAACCAGGGAGAAAAGGCAAGGCAGCAGCATTCCCTTATTATATATGTTTAGAAGCACTGAACCTCGGAGCTCTGACCTAAGCTTTTTGGTATTTTTCAGCCAAGCCCAGAACAGACTGTGCATTGCAGAAGTCCTGTCACCCAATTTTCTCAAAAATCTTCACTACAGTTCTTGGTTTGAATCTCATCTGGACTGTCTCTCACAGCCCCAGGTGACCCTATTTCCTTCTCTTATTACTAACATGCTTCCCCCCACAGGCACTTAGATTATGATCCTGTTCAGGGTGAAAGAATGAAATTAGGGGGCTCTCTTTTGTTCCAGATGTAGAAGCTTTGCAGGCAAAAAGTAATAAAAAGACATGGAAAATTAATCTCACAGAACTCTGCACACAAAAAAAAGCATAACTTGTTATTCGTGGGCCTTTGAGAATAAGCTGATGAAGGCATCAAACTGTAATTCTGTTCCCTGCTACCCTAATCATCTCCAAGTCTGCTAGGGCATGAGGGCTGAGTTTGGAGCTGGTGAATGGAGTGGGAAAGCTATTTTGTATGTAAAGAGAGCTGTCTTTCCTTAGCAGTGCTCTTGTACAGAACTGAAAATGCTAACGCTCCCTCCCTGCTACCACCCAATAGACATACTGTCCTTACGAAATGGGGAAGTAAGGAACATAACGTAAGCACCAGCAGCAGTCTCAGGCTTATTGATGGTACTAAGCAGAATTCACTGTCTTAGGTTGGCTCAGATAATATCCTGTATGTTTAATACTAATCTGACAAATTTAGACCTCTTAATGTTCCTAATGACTTTTTATATTGCATCTTTTAAAGCCTGCCCAAAGAGAGATTAAAAGATTTTGTGGTGCTTAAAATAAGAAAGACAAAACTAAATAAAAGAGAAAACAAAATAAAGATGGCTGGCAATTTATGTTGGGGCAATAAAGGGTTAATCCAGAGCAAAGTAAATCAGTCTTCCATTCCTTCTTCCTCCACTCTTTTAGAATGGCTAAAGATAAAAAAGGATTTATGTTGGGGAAAAATGAATTCTTTCTATCCCTTTTTTTTTCCTGTTTGGTTTTGGTTTGGGTTTTTTTTGTGCATTCAGCACCCTGCACCTTCAAAATGTACAATGTTGCCAGAACTACGTAACTTCTACCTATGCCAGCTTGGAAGTAATTCCAGTGGAAAAGCCTGGTTAGGTTCTTCCACACACCTCATTTTTGTAACAAGTGAAAAGCCAACAGGCCTCCACCACATTGTCCAGAATTTTAAAAAGCAGAGATCTACCTCTTATCTGCTAATCCAGGACAGCAAAATGGGAACACTCACAGATTCAATTTACAACTAGAACTGGAGAAAAAAAAATAAAAGATTTTTTGATAGTCCACTTGATTTTACTGTTCAGATCTTTCTGCTGGCATGTAACTCAAGCAATTATTAAAGCTACATGCTAAAAAATTATTTAAACAGCCTTTCTCGAGCTTTTGGTCTTCAGTGGTTGCAAATGGACCCTCTTGCAAAGCGCTGTAGCAGCTGGATGCCCTTAGAATCTTTATCAAGATACGGACACAAATCTTTGCAGAGTTGGGAATCCGTGGACTTGGCTCCAGCAAAAAGACATAGGATGAATAAAGTAAAAGGAAATCAGGAAATGGAGACAGCAGCTGCCAAATTCACCATGCAGAGTAAAGACTATTTCCCAATAAACCCTGTGAGACACCAGAGCAGTATTTCATGTCTGTGTATCAAAGTTAGTGATGTCTGCTATTTCCTTTTATTAACATGTTGTGTTACAGGATGTGAAGAAAAACATAGTCTGTACTTCAAGACTTCTTTCTGTGAGCCAAAAGCAAAGAATGAATTTGAGTTGGTTATATGCAGGCAGCCATGCCCTGATCATGTATCCCCATGCATTTGGGACTTCAGGGTTGAGTCAGTGTCAGTCATCAATATGAGAGACTCTTGCCATATGCAGAGGGGAAAGGAGAATATTCCTCCTTGAGACTAATCAAAAAGATTCATGGACTTCTATGAGAATCAAAACTGGCCACCAGAATAATGGATGGCAAGTATTCCAATTAAATCTAGGATCATGTATTTATAAACAAAATCCACGCATTTATTTTTCTCCTTTCAGTCCCCTTTTTAGATGAAGCAGTTGGGACAGAGTACTCCAATATCAACTGCAGACAGCAATCTTGCTAATTCAAGTGCATATGTCATAAGAACAGTTACTGAAGAGCCCAGAAATTCACAGCATCCCCTGCCTTTAACAGAAAATGACTGGTGAGATTTTATCTTTCCCTAATAAATTTCAGTTAAAGCTTGATTTTAATTAGAAAACCCAGGAGAATTAGGTCCAATTCATTCTTGTTTTGCATGTGGTTTAACTGATCACAATCCAAGAAGGGAATAAGCCTGAACAAAGGACTACAAAATAAACGTGTGCAGTCAACTCTGGATTATCCACGGTTAGATTATCCGGACTAGTCAGTGCCTAGTGCCACAGAGTAGTAAGCAGGGTACACTATTCTCCTGGGCTCTGCTCTTCCTGTTACTCCTTAGCCATTGCTCTGGACAGAAATCAGTTTAAAAGCTTTTTTTTCTAATGTTGGTGTACCAAAAAAGTATTTGTAGCCTAATT
>VYZW01046081.1:1071-65659 GCA_013401315.1 Balaeniceps rex
ATACAAATCCAGATCAATGCTTCTTTTTGAAGGAGAGTCTTGCTGATCTTTAATTACTGCTTCAGAGCCTCACAGTCTTCTTACAGAGCAACTTCAACGTTTAAGTAGTGCTGTCTGGTAATAGATTATAAAAAGACAATGCTGAGAGCAAATGCAAATTATATCTGTACTTAGCTTCATATGAGCTATTAGATAGTCAGGACAAAACTGACCACATATTAAATGTAGCATTCTCAAAATACTATTTTAGCCCAGTGATTTGGGAATCCAAATCAAACATTGTTAACAGATCTGGATTCTTCCTATTATAATTTCTGTGTTCCAAGAGCATTTGCTTCCTATTTTAAGGGGAAGTTTCTCCATTTTATTGGCATTTTAATTGAGAACTCACAATAATCCTTACTAGCACTTAGCACTTTTAAATTTGTTTAAAAAAAATCTGAAACACATACAATAACTGACCTGGCTCTCACCTTAACTAGTCACACATTGTGTTTCTGGTGGAACGCTGCCCATTCATTAGTGACCCCAGGACACAGGATGAGCAGAGACCATCCGTTCACCACCACCACCAGCAGCAGGTTCAGAAAAAAACCAAAAAACAAACAAAAACTTAAAAAACCCCAAACACCCCCCACAACTATCTTATCTTTCTACCATCCCCCTTCACATCCTACTGTCCTCTACCCACAGACCCAACTCCTCCCTTCCCATTCTTCGTGTCTCTTTCTCCCATCCAGCACTCAAACAAAACTGAAGTCATTGACTGAAGACATCTTTAATTGCTCTATTGCTCAGATTTAGTTTTCCCCAAGCAAATCACTTTGTGCCTACCAGACCTGACGAAACCTTGTTCCTGAGAGAAACACAATGTAATATCCCTAACCATCGCTGCTACTGAATTAGACAGAAAGTTGTGACAGACTAATCTGTCAACATCTAGTTTAACATTCATGAGCTAAACAGACTAATGATTTGATAATTACACAGTTACACTCCTACAAATACACCTTACACATTTGTTTCTCCAGGTAGCAGCTGAGAAACAAGATGCTAAAGACAACTGGAGGCAGCAGCAAAGTTATGTCTTAACGCTTTTGTTCAAAAATCCATTAAAAGAATCCATCGTTCTCACTTCTCCCTCTTTACTTCAAACCCCACTACACAGAAGTTACCCTGCACCCCCAGGAGACATTCGGGGCAAAAAGATGCTTTTTGGAACACTTTAAAGAATTGTCCTTTAAACATAAACGATCTCCACACTGCCTGGAGGATAAATGATGCCATTCTACTGGAAGACGTCAGCAAAGCACTTAAGACACATCCTCCTAAAAATATACAGGTGGTAGAGATTTTTATATTTAGCTTTTTTGTATATAATTGGTCTTCGATAACTCATGCAGCAACTTTTTCCTTTTTTTATAACATTAGTGTTCATTAAGTGCTATAAAATCTATTACATTTGTCCTGAAGCATGCTGGGCATGGCAGGTTACGTTGTTTAGTTCAGTGCAGATTAAAGCCACTTGAGCAAAGTGCAAGTTTACAAGATACAGCTATTTGTGGAGGAAGGGAGACACCATCGTGCATATGTGGTGAGGAAAAAATGTGTTTAGTGAAAACTCCAACTATTTGCCATGGTGGACTTTTTAACTCATATCTGAGCTAGCCAACCATAGCACCTAAACCCCTTTCAACAAAAGGAAGAAGTATTGAAAAATAATCCATTATTATTATCTTGAATTTTACTTTCAAGAGTAAGCCACAGAGACCCAAATACAGACACAGACAAAAGACCAGAACAAAAGTGTTTCCTGCTTATTGTTACAGGATCTGACTGGGCTTAAAAAAACCCATCGAGTAGCTCAGTTTTGATTATTACGTGTACGACTGCCTCCAAAAGCTTCCGGCAGTTTTGCAGGAGCTAGCTACCTGTAATTGAACAGCTTTATGCATTTGAGAAACAATCAACCTGTACAGTTAAATGTTTTACATTTATAAGATATAAGCTACACATCTTTAAAAGAGAAAAAGTATAGGGTGTGTTGCTACATTTCCATTTACGTAACGATTACTGGAACTCAGTAATAATCCCAAATGGCACACTGAAGACAGTAATACACAATTAAGCTTTCTGAGCAACGTAATGGGTGTTCTTTAAAGAAATATTAAGGGAGTAAAAGGTTCCTAATGTGAAGTGCTCAAAACATTTTAGAAGCTATGTGTTTTTGTGTGCCAAAAGCCAAGTAAAAATCAAGGATGAGAGGAATGAAAGGGAATATGAGCAGGGCTAAAAGCAGAAGAGGGTGTACAGAGTTTTAGAAAGTCCATGGAGAACGGTGTCCATGAAGAACGTGGATTAACAGACATTTTTACAAAGCAATTATCACTTAACAGACTTCAGAACTATGCTTTGATGCTAACAGCCACTACAAGTTTGTTCTTATCCTCCCACCATAGGCATAGGCATCAGTTTCTTGTTTCAGTACCACAGGGCTTTGATGCTTCCAGTTTTGTTTTTATTTATGTCACTAGGTATTAGACAACAAAAGTAAGTTCAAAGCAGTGCAGCTGACGCACTGGGATGGTGGCAACATTTATGATGGTTCTTAGTTCCTAGAGATCACTCCATATCCTAGATTAACACATGAGAAAACGTAATCTCCTGTGCAGATCCTATACAACGTTCCTACAATCCCCAAGGGCTCTTTTCCAAGTGTTTGGATATCAAGCCCAGCCTTTTTCAAACACTGACAGAAAAACAACAGCTGTTGTGACAATAAGGTGTTTTATGATACTTGCTTCTTACAGTACATATGATTTAGAAAGCACTACAACAAGCTTCAGTAGGAATGGGCTTCCTAGCCTCAAACAGCAGAAGTAACTTCTCCCGGTTAAGTAGGGAATTATCTATTTTCCCTATATGAATAAGGAGAGAGTATTTGTATTTAAACAGTGTTACCAATCAGGCACCCATATTCAACAACAGTGCCATGTCACAAGCAAGTCCTCTGCAACGCTGGAAATCTGCTAGAATCATAGCTTTATGAAGATTGTTGTATAATTAGCACAAAGAGAAGTGTGTTATATAAAGCTGCAAAACACGGAAAAGGGTTTCACACAACAGAAGCATAAAGCCTGAGGGCACAACTTAACAGGCAACTGAGCCAATCTAATTGTTTGTGGCATTAGAAGAGCACACTTGTTTGCTCTGAACCTCATCAGACCCTTCCATGGTTTATTTAATGCATTAAAAGAGCAGAATACTCCCCAGTTTTTTGCTGAGTTAAGGTTTTTTTGGTTTTGGTCATGTTGGTGAATTAATGCAGCTCAGAGACAAGCACTGGGGCTTGCAAGTTAAATGATGGAAGAAGGTGGAGAGGAGGAATTCAGCTCACCCATATTTCAAGAAACTGCAATGTGAGTGACTGAGCCAATCTAGTGGCTCATTCTTATTTGTTCCTCCCTGCTTCTGTCCCCAAACTCACCTGGATGCCCCACACACTTTTTCCATTTTCATTAGCTCTATCAGCTGATTTAGTCACCTGAATCTAAGAGAGATTTAACAGACACTGGGAGCTGTGTTCCCTGAAGAAGGAATGAACGAGCTATGCCTACTCATGCAAGACGCGTAGTGGAGTTCCTAAGAGCTGGCGTGCATTCTTCCCCATGAACAGCACCGATCAATTTGGAGACCATCAATAGCAGACAGCAAATCTGCACACAAAGAAAACACTCCTTCAACAGGCACTGTAGAGCGGAGAGAATTTCATATTCACAATGAAACAATCCCATGAGACTAAGTTATCAACTACCATCTTAATCCAGAATTTCAGACAGTCTTTTCAACTCTTCGGACCTACATCAGAGTGCTCTGATTTTAAATACAGAAACCATCACCTCAATTCAATATTCTGCTGAAAGCTAGTACAGTGAAGACCAGCTAGATTCAACACGCTTGCTGCAGATCGTGTTCTTCATTAGTCAAAGGCTCACGTATATCTGCTATTGTTACAGGACAACCAAGAGGTAGCAATGCCATGAAGGAATGGTTAGAATGAGAAGGAAGTTAAATGAAAAGTGAGGACTCCGATACCAAAGCAAGATCTAAGTGCAGATTGTACTTTGGTCTATAAGATCACACCCCTCTTCAGGTATTCCCAGATGAGGGCTCAGATTTGAGCACGCCATGCTTCACTAGCCAAGCTGTTCCTTCTCCCTATATAAATCAGAGTTTAGAAGCAAATGTGGACACTACCTCCCCCCTACCCCAGGGGAAAAAAAACCCCAAACCTATTATCCTATCTCAAGGAGGGAGACAAAGATGTATTCCAAATATGCCCAGCAGCACTAAGACAAGAGTAAGCCATTGATATCGAGTACAGCTGGTACACAGCAAACGCACACAACAGCTCATTGTGAGAGTTGTCAGCTTTGGCCCCCAGAATAACCACATCCCTCAGTCACTGGTGTATCACGGTAGTACAAGTGCATCAGAGCACTCCTCTCTGCCTCAAGCTGAGGATGAGGTACTACCTAAAACCATACCGACAAGCGCAAGTACAAGAGATGTAGAAGTACTGCAAAATACAAGGTATTCAAACAAATTTTAAATGAGCCAGCTTGGCTAACAGAAACATATTAGCAGCATACAGTAAAGTCACTTTTTGCTGCTGCAGCAGGACTGTTTCAGCACTCTGGCCAGCCTGTTCAAAGCTTGCTCAAGCATGTTAACACTATTCCACTGCATAAACACATTAAGTGACTTGCTTACAGAAAGGAAGTATGCTGCAATGCATGGAGCTGAAGCCAAGATCTCCAAGTATACACCAGTGGACTATCTCACTTGCTGTCCTTCCACACTGTGATGTGCTCACCTTTTCCAAACTGATGGATCAAACCGACTCCATGCCAGTCCTTCACCCATTCTTACACCTTGCCCAGCAACCAGACCGTTCTGTAACTAAAGATCACTGGCAAGGAATCAGTAAGGAGACAGGGACAGAAGAGGGAAAAATGAGACTGTCATATTAAAATGTTACACCAATAACACTCAAGAAGACACGCTACCCTCCATGTTACCTAATAAACACTTAAAAACTTTAAATGACACTTCAACATTTTCAGAACACAAAACACCTGAAATTAAAATACAAAAGCTATGTACCATGCAATGCAATAGCTAAAAATCCACTCTTTCCTGTATCAGGATTACATGCCTAGTTCGTCACACCCTTAAAGATTTATCCCACAAAACTTATTAGTATTGCAAGTAATGAGAATGCAAGACTCAAGACAGGCTATGGGGTCAGGTTCAGCAGAAATCCCCTTTTTTTTCTGCTAGCTGCTTTCTCAGAGCGAGCGTGTCAGTTGGGATGAACCCAAAGCCAAGCACCGTCCATCCCTGCCGCAAGGATCCCAGCCCCAACCCCAACCGCTGGCCTGCGCACCCTTCCTGAAGGGCTGCCTGGAGAAGGCTGCTGGCCCGACAGGGACCCGATGTTTTAAGAACTATGAGGGATATGCGGTTAACCACGGAAAGAAGAAGAAAAAAAACCCCAAACAACCCCAAATATACATATATAAAAACACGGAGGACACACAACACAGGTGTGAGGGCGCAGCCTGGGGTACGAACGATGCTGTCTTCTTTCCTCCAGAAAAAGCGGGCCGCCGCTTGGCCATTAACACCCCGCAGGCCGCCCCCCTCCCGCTACGGAGGCTGCGGCACCCTCCTGCTGCTGCCGGGCAGCCCAGGCTCTGCTCTGCACCGTTACTAGCCACGAACGGCGCCTCTCAGACCGAGAAACACCGTCCCACCAAGCGAGGCCACCACTACCATAGGCCCCACCAGGGCCCTGGGACCAGCGTCGGGCCAGCGCCCGGCTTTGCCCGTGGTCGCTCTCTGCCCGGTTGCTGCCCCCCATCCCAGCAGGGCTCCCCCCCGCCAGGCGTGGGGACCAAGGAGCTCCCAGGGCCAGCGCAGCCACTCACCTGCGGCAGAAAATGCAGGAGCAGCCAGAGGCGGAGCCGGGCCCGCCACACCGCCATACCGGGCCCGCTGCGCCGCCGCCCGCTTTGTTTCCGACCGGGCCGGGCCGGGCCCTTCCGCACCGGGTAACCCAGCAACCCGCCCCGGAAGTCCCGCCCCCGCGCTCTTGAGCCGCTAACGGGCTTCGTCGAGGTGGAACGTCACTTCTGGCAGCGGCGAATGAAATGGCGAGCGTCGGCGGAGGTGGCGGTGGCGCCAGCAAGATGGCGGTGAGGAGCGGGGTTTCCGTGGGCGCGGGGGCCTTGTGTGAGGCGGCGATCGGGGCCCGGACCGTCCCCCGCTGGTCGCGGCTGCCCCAGGGTGTGCGCGGCCCGGCCCGGTCCCGGGGGTTTTATGGCCGCGGGTGTCGCGGCGGTGCTGCACAGGCCCGCCCGTCCCGTGGCGCCGGCCCCGTCGCCCTGCCAGCCAGCCCTGTCCTCTTGCTCTTCCTTCGCGTGGAGCTCTGCCCTGGGGCGGTTTCCGTAGCCGTATTACGAACAGCGTTACAAAAAGAAGTGTCACGGAGCGTATATGTAACCGAGGGGAAGGGCGCGGCAGGGGAGGAGGGTTCTTCTCAATTCCGATTGCCTTTGCTCCTCTGCTTTAGGATAAGGAGAAGAAGAAGAAGGAGAGCATTTTGGATCTCTCCAAATACATCGACAAAACGATCCGAGTGAAATTCCAAGGCGGGAGAGAAGGTGAGCCAGTGCTCGGCCCCGGGCTGGGGATGAGGCATGTGCCTCTGCAGCATGAAGCTTACTTTGCATTTTGGCGTTTTTCCTCGCTCTTTGCTTGTCGGCTTTTGTCTGCTGTGTGGTCGCGTTGCTTTCTTGCAAGGAAAGACGATGACCACTGGGTGCTTTTATTTGTTACTCTTTGCTGTTACCGGTGTGAAGCTTATCTCCTTTAACTTTTCTCTTAATCCCCTAGCTGCAGTTTTATCTTTGTTTCTTCTGCGTGCCATTCTTTTATCTTCTTTTATTAATTGTCTTCAACTGTCTTGTTTCTTTTGGCTGTTTTTTCACATTGCAAGGGTGCACTTAAAGCAGCAAAGAAACATTTATGGGCGTTACGATTAATACACCCGTCATCTATTTCATCTCTTAACACGCTAAATGTGCCTGGAGTTCATAGATCGCTTCAATATATTTCACCGTGTCTTTTCAACACTTTAGAGGCTCTTGCACGTCGTTGTTTGCCCGCCCTTACTTGCTCCCTTGCCATATCTGCAGCTCTTCGTCCCGATGCAGCTGATAGTGCCACCTGCAGACCGCTTGTTTGTCTGAAAGCTAACAGCATGCTGCGTGGGAGATACTCGGCAGAATTAGCAAACTCGGTTTGCTTTTAAAAATCTCTTTTAAAACTCCACTGGGACCTGATGCTTACGAGGTTTTGGAAGTTACTTGGACTTCTTACTGATAATTTGGGTTTTGTTTTGGTTTTATGTTGTTTTTTTTCATTGTTTTTGGGCAGTTGACAATTCCATTGAATCTTATTTGTTTAGATTTTTTTCTCAAAAAATTCACGCCAAGTTCCTTTATGATCTTCATATAACACCTGGGATTCTAAGAGTCTCTTCTATGACTTGGGCTGTTAGCAATGATAGTAATGCTGGTAACCAACGAGTATTTTTCAAACTGGGAGATCATTCTGTGTAGTCTTGCAATTTATTTAGTGACAAGTGTTTTGGAATCATGTTCTGGTTTAGGACCAAGTGCTTGTCTATCTGCAGTGCATTCCTACGAAGGCAGTGTTTATGCTAAAGAGATTATGTTCCAGGAGGGCACCTGGAAGATGGGTTTTCTGAGGAACACTTCAAAATATTACAGTCTTGCCTCATTTTCTTGCCATACCCCTTTGCTAAGGGTATTTGGTTTTGAGGTTGTTGGGTTTTTGGTTGTGGTTTTATTTGGGGTTTTTTTTGTGTGTGTATGGTGTGACTTATATTGATTTGTTACGCTGAAGTATTCTTAAAATGCACCTGAAATTGGCTGAAAACAAAAATATTAATATCTTGAAGAGCATTTTGAAGAATTGGCTGAAAAACCTGTAAGTCTCAGTTGGCACAAGACAAACCGGGTTCTTGTGCATTTGCACTTTGATAAAGAGGGCACCATTTAATATCTCTGGTCTCATTTGCTTGATAGCCTTGCTTGAAGGAGGGAACAGAGCTGGAGAACTGAATGTGTCCTTCAGGCAGTCTTGTGTTGCTATATACCTGGTTTTGGTCTCTAATCGTTGTTTTGTGTGTGGTCTTCAATAGCAAGTGGTGTCTTGAAAGGATTTGACCCTCTTCTGAACCTTGTGCTTGATGGTACCATCGAATATATGCGAGGTAAGTAATATGCTATCTGTGTAAAGCTTCCCCCCTTCCCCGAATAATTTTCTTAACGGAAATCTTACAACTCTGCGTGAATAACCAGAAGGTTATTCTGCAGGCTGACATCATCTGAACTGAGACATGTTCGTGGTAACTAAGTTGTAAAGAAAGGGATAAGACAACAGAAGTTAGATTAAGCACATTCCCTGTGGTAGAACATTCTTGGTAGTCCTTGCTTGAGCTTCTCTATTCAAGCTTTAGAGTTCAAGAGCACCAAATGAGTTATAAAGTAGCATGTTGCTCTTCAGATAAAGGAATTGCCTTTGCCTTTGTTTATACTGCTGGAGAGTTGCTGGTTTGCTCAAAGCAGGAAAAGCATCTCAGTAAGAACTAGTATCTTACTGTCTTAAACTCTACTGTAAATGCAGTCTTTGCATTTTTGTGGAACTAAAGCCTTCTGTAGCTTCCTAGAGCTAATAGGGTAGGGTTTTTTCTTATTATTTGGTTTTTTTCTCATCCAAGGATAAATACTCCTATTTCCCTTTCTCTTCTCTGAAACAAAATTTATCATATGATAGGACAGTACTTTTGAAGAGTATTCTCTTGCCTGCTTACAAGGAAGCATCTGAAGCTTTAATTTTGCTCTTAGAAGGGAATTTTAAAAGATGAGTGTAGTGCCTTTTTTTTTTTTTTTTTAATGACATCTCAAGGAGGGCAGAATTGGGCAGAATTGGCTATTGCCGTGTTAAGTGTTTGTCTGTCTGTCCCCATCTACAGCCTTGTTTGGCTTGGTCTGGGAATGGACTAGTGCACTCTGAAGCCAGGGTCTTTTTCTGATTTGCATTGATCCCAAAATGTTTGTCTATAATGGCATTTGAAAGGGGATCAGGAGCTTTTTTTAATCACTTGTATGTATGCTTTTGGCTAGATGAATGAAAGGGCCTTTGAATTCTTTAAAAAATACATGTTCTGCTTTGCATACGAAGCAAAGTTCTTCATTGCTCACTGTGGCATGTGCTACTTTGAAAATCAGTAAATCAGTAATGTCTTGAAGACATCAGGTATTACTGCTGATTCACTTTTATAGTCCACGTGTTCAGTAAAACAGTGCAGAGATGCATGGAAAAAAACCCGTATGTCTGTGCCTTTTGAAGTCGATGGAATTTGGTTTCTTTTCCTTACGTTGCCATTGTAACTGTGGATCTCTGCTTTTCAGATCCAGATGATCAATACAAATTAACGGAAGACACACGTCAGCTGGGACTTGTGGTCTGCAGAGGGACTTCTGTGGTTCTTATTTGTCCACAGGATGGAATGGAAGCTATTCCAAACCCTTTCATTCAGCAGCAAGATGGCTAATGCTTTCTTTGGATTGCCTCTAAAGACTTCAAGGGTGCAAGTCATTGGAGAGAACTATCCTTGTGTGAGAAGCTCCCTGTTTTGGGGGAGGAGTTTGAGTATTTGTTAGTGTGAAAGAATGGTCAACTTTTATTTTTGTGGCTTTCCATAAATGATGACAGGATGGGGCATGGTGTGTAAGAAGTAAGTTCTGATTCCCACCCCCCCAAATAAATGTGTAACTACAGTGTTTAGAGCTGACAGGCGAGAATATATTGTCATGGAATTGTCTGAGACCCTCTTGATCTTGTGAGTTTTGAAGCAACCACATAAAATTAGTAAAGAATGCCCTGGATATTGGTTATATTATTTACGTTTTTAAATACATTTTTAATGTATTTAATGTAAAGCCTAAATACATTAGAACATGTTTTTCTTCCTCTTAAATGTCAGTACTCAGCTGGGAAGCACTGTGTTGTAGTCTTCCTGCTGTTGAGTTCAGTCTCTTGCCTGCTTGCTCCAGCGCTTGCAGGAAAATTAGTTTCCTTATATTGTATCTTGTCATCACCTGTACAAGCTATGTAGCTAAGATTTTTTTTTTTTATAGCACTTGTTCCAGATCTTGTGGGCTGTGATCTGTGTATCAGAAGGCTCCCACATTTCTACAGAAGGACTGGACTAACTTCTAGGATGATTCTCGGCTGAGTGACATGAACCTTATGGAAGTATCTATTTGATACTTGGGATTTTAGGGGAAGAATATTTAAGATCCTAATGTTCAATTGTAGGCAGTGTCTGGAAATACTGCATATTTTTATATTGTAGCTATCCACTTGTGGTTCTGTTTGTTATAACTTGATTTGTAAGTAAACATTTTTATTTCTTTTATACTGCAGAAATAGCAAGATTTGAGGAGTTCTGAGTGAATAAATACAAATTAATCTGTTCCTAAATGTCTGGTTTGTAGTCTGAAAAAGTGCTCTACAGCTGACACTGCAGTTGTCCACAGTTGTAAATCTAAATGACATTTGTTCAGGAGGTGCGTAAACAGCAAAATCGGGAGGGACCAGATCAGAAGCCATGCTCCACTCTAAGACAGGAAATCCTTGAGAAAGGACTGAGAGCATCTGGTCCCTTTTCTGCAGACTCACGTGTTTCTGTTAGACATTTTAAAGACTGTCTAGTAGAGGATATGTGCCCATAGGCTGTATGTAACCTGCTTCTGCCACCTGCTTTTCCCGAGGACCCTTTATGAGGCGGCTGTGGCAGAGTAAATTGTTTTGGTGGCAGCAGCAGTCTTGTTCCTAGAGGTTGTCAAGAAAACACGCCAAGGACAGGTTGTATTGACTGTTCATTTTGGCAACAGCACCGTACTCCCATTCATACCCTTTCCCGGGTCAGCTCTGAAATGGATGGGAACTTGAAGTAAATAAATTCCAGTTCGGTGTACCTGACTTTCCAGGAGGCTGTGAAACTAGGGACCAGTTGTCTTGTGTAACATATTGCCTGTGTAAACTTGAGTGCTTCTGGAGTTTAATCTCCTAGGGGTTCACTCTCTGAGTGCTTCACAGAGCTGTCTGTAGTCATGCTCCTTCCAACATAATTTTTTTCTAACACTACAAAACTCGTTCTTCGTGCAATTGCACAATTCCAAAGAGGCTCCTTAGTTAGAGTGTTTGGAGCAGAATTTGCTCACCGTTAGCCTGAGTGGAATCTTGAACTGCCCCTTAGGTGGGAGAGATTGCTGGTTGTTGGTACCAATAATACGCTGCACCATCTCTGCACTCTCTTGTTTTCCGAGTGTAGCGTCAGAAACAGACCTGTTGAAGCTCTCTTGAGTGGATTCCAGGCTCTAGATGCAGAGGGTACAGAGAGATCTGCCTGAAGTCATGTCCCAAGTGCATAAAATCTGGACAGGGGTGTGTTTCCAGCATTTCCTGCTCAGTTAATAGGTTGCTCAGTCTTCATGGCAAGATACATGGCTGTCCTTTTCTGCAGTGCAGACTTTTGGGTTGTATTTGGGAGTCAAGTACCTGAAAATAAGAATATGAAAATGACAGCTGAATCTTAAATGTGTATATGCTTTTCTATTGGATTCATTCCTAAATGTGACTCTTTATAAAACCATTTGTAACAGCAGTTTTGCAGAAGCCTCTTCCAGAAATGCAGGAGGGAACCTCCAGTGAAAAAAGGTGCTCTTGATCCAGATAGCGCTGTTCTGCTTGCTGAACTCCAGTGGGACTTAGTGTCGCTGGGATGGGCTCTTTGGGATAAGGAGCACTAGTTCAAGGTCACTATGCAAATCTCTCCACTTAGTAGCTTGGTCTAAACACTTTGGAAAAATTCACTGTGTGGAATCAGTGAGCTGTTGTTTGTACTGTGACTATACTCATTTAGTGCTTTGAGGATGACCGAATATGTGACAGCCATCTGGGTTTGAATGGGGGCTCATTCCTTCCTCCCATCTCTTACTAAATTGTAAATTTAAATATATACTAAATACTGCAAGCAATCTGGAATTTGATATTAAACTTGAACTGATGAAGGATGTGGCTTTGGGGAAATCATTGGTTTTTTTCCCAGGAAGCCTCAAGCTTTCCTATTGTTTTTGATTTGCAGAAGTGAAAAGTATTGTAATGGGTACTTTTTTTCCAAGTCCAATGTTATTCTACAACTTCCTGACATTTAGTCAGTGCTTAGGAAGGCTTTTGTTGTTTCTCCTCTTTCCTCCTTGTAGTCCAGGCTCTTTGCTTGGCTAACAGCTCCCCTGATGTGCTGTGGTCTTACCTGGCTAAGGTAGATGCCAATTAAATCTGCGTTTTTTTGGTTATACAGCTCTCCTGCTATTGCTGCTCTGAAAGCAGCAGGAAAGACTGAAGAGCAAAGCAGGAAGGTAGAAAACATACTCTATTTTTAGGACAAGATTGGCTTATCTTGTATTTATCCTAGCTAGGGGGATAATATTTCCAGAGACCTCACATGAGTAAAGGCTGCATAAGGGCTGAGTTAATTTTAACTGCCTGGCAGTCAACAAGCATGGAGCCTGCACAAGAACCAGAGGAGCTGGGACCTCAGACAGAAATGATTGCAGACACAGTTCTTGAGGTTGGAGAGAGACTCTTTCAGGTCAGCCGTAGGGTACTTTCAGTACACAGTCGTTACTTTGAAGCCATGTTTTTTGGGGGGACAAGAGAGAGCTCTGAACACCACATAGTGATCCGAGGGGTTGATGCAGTGCCTTTTCAGGCACTACTTGAGTTCACTCGCACAGCGCAAGTGCTTATAGGTCAAGAAAATGTGACGAGCTTACTGGAAACAGCTGATTTTTTTCAGTTTGACAGGGTGAAACTGTTGTGCGAGAAATTTCTGGAGAGAGAGCTGCATGTTTCCAACTGCCTGGGCCTGATGACCTACTCGCAGCAATTTGCCTTTGTAGGGCTATATGCATCTGCTATGAACGTGGCTCTCACTCACTGGGGGGATGTGATGTGCCAGGAAGAATTCAAGGCACTGCCCAAAGAAACGCTGATGCAGCTCCTAAAAAGCGACGACCTCTTTGTTTTGCGAGAAGATGTGGTTTTTGACAGTATTATGAGGTGGATAATGGAGGACCCAGCAACGAGAGAGGAAGACTTTCTGGATTTGGTGGGCGAAGTCAGGGTCACTTTTCTGAGTTTGTCCTTCCTTGATATCTTGGTGAAACGCAGCAAGCGCCCTGGAGAGACAGATACCTTTTCCAGATTAATAAAGAAGTTAGACAGCTGTCCTCCACCCAGCTGGCAAAATACGGAACTGTGTCCTTACGCTGGTCGGAGCTATGACACCTTATATGTCCTGGGAGGAAAGCATGACAAGGAACAGCAAGAATTATTTCTCTTTCAACCTAAAACAGGGACCTGGCAGGCTTGTTCTCCACTGCAGCGCAGGAACCTCACCCAGTATGCAGTGGCAGCAGTAGGTAACTTACAGAGATGTGGGACTGAGCAAATGCAAACAGAACGTGAGGCTTAGAGACCCAAACGCAGGGAGTTCAGCTGCTTCTCCTGCCTTGTTCAGCCTTGCTAAAACCTCATTCATATTTGGGTTCATATTCATTCAAAGAATGGTTTTATCTTCCTTAGTCCTGGGAGAATGTTACAGAAGGCTGAATATTTCTTTTCATATAGCAGAAATTATTGAACTCCTTACATTAGCCTTATCTGGAGTGAGTCTAATGACTTCACCTGAAGCAGCATAGTTTTTTGGCCTTCTCTTTCACGTGGTTTTGAAAGACGGTGACTTCTGATTTATAGTTGCCGTTAAGTTAAACTTACCCATGGATGTTGTGAAATCTTCGTGCTTGGAGACTTTCAAGGCAGATCAATACCATGACTTCCCTTATTTAGCGTTGGTGATAGTCCCATTTCAAGTGGGAGTTCGGACATGAGATACCCAGAGGTTCTTTCCAACCAGTGTTTCCATGATTCTGTTCAAGAGTGGGAGCAGACTTGGAAGGACTTACTGCATCCTGTAGGCCCAGCATATCTGTGCAGATGAGGACCCAAATACTGCAAACTGATACAAAGAGCAGTAATTTTCTCTGCTCGTCTTGCACCTCATCAGTACAGCCCAGGGAGAAACGAGAACCCTGGTTCTCAGGAGCAATTTTCAGCCTTCATGTAACTGATACTTTTCTCTGCTGTCTTTCCAGGGAGCTTCCTTTTTGTGACAGGAGGATATTTCCGGGATGAGTTTGTGTGGTATAGTGTGGATTGGGTGCTTATCTACAATTGCTTGGACAATAGCTGGCTGGAAGGGCCTGCCATGAAGAAGTCCCGCAATAGCCACTGTGCAGTAGGAGCGGGGCTCTACCTGTACGTACTTGGAGGGAGCACGGATGAAGGGATAATCCCAGCAGTGGAGCGCATGGCTTTGATGGAGTCAGAGTGGGAAAGCATGAGTCCTATGGCTCAACCTGTGGAGAGAGGAGATGCGGTCAGTGTGGGAAGCAGGATCTATGTGGTCTGTGGCCTGGATGAAAATGGACATGTGTATGACGGAGTGCAAAGGCTGAACACAGAGACGGACAGCTGGGATGTCATATCATTCTCCCCACTTCCAAGGTAAGAAATAATCTTCTGGGACCTGGCAGGAGAAGAAAGGTTCTAGTGTTGGTCCTGCTCCAAGAAGAGGTTGGACTGGAGAAACCCAGCAGTCCTGTCCCACCAACACTTCTGTGATTCTCTGCTTAAATAGGACTCCTGATACGAGGACCAAAGTCACGCTGAATATTTCAGGGGCCAGATCTTTCTATTAATTCTGATCGAGGGTTTCTTCCCTCCCAGGTATGACCTCTGCATCACATCACTGAATGGGGCTCTGTACACCATAGGCGGGGGAGCTTTTCGATATGATGTGGAGACAGATGAATGGACCCAGGTGGATGAGGAATGCTTGACCCAGAAGTTCTTCATGGGATGCAGCACTGTGAATGGACGAATTTATCTCCTTGGACAGAGGAAGGGGAACAGTGCCCTCCCCGTTGTAGTCCTCTTTGATCCCTACATTGATATGTGCCAGGTTGTAGATTACAAACTCCCTTGCCCCCTTCCCATTCATGGGTGCGTCTCTGTGCGAAGATTTGATACCTGGGCATGAGCGATGCCAGATCCAGCATAACCAGAAAGAAAAATGCATGTGCTTTGCAGCTGATGGGAGTTAGATTGCGTCAAGTTTGGTCCGTGAAATTTTTTTACTTTTGAAAATAGATCTGTTCCTTGGTAACTTTGTCTTTTTTTTTTCCTACCTGGCAAATGAACTCGAAGCAAAAGCCAGTGAAACCTTTGTGTCTACACAAAGGTTGTGGGTCGTCATTGGAAATAGTGGTCAGCGTTGTTACTGTACATAAACTCCTCAGGGTGGATGCTAAATAAAAAGGGCTGCCCTGACCTTTAACCTCTGTGGCTCTCTGTCCTTTGAACAACTGGGAGAGATGGGAAAGTCATTGCATCAGCGTTAGAAAACATTGTAGGAGTGAAATAATAAATCAAATGCAGGTCAAGGGAATCTTCAGCAGGATGTGTGAGCTCTTAGTGCTGTAGGACAGAGCAAAAAAAAAAAACCAAAACCCAAACCCAAGCAAGCACTGCAGTCAAGCCATACCCAGTATCATTTTGGCCTGAAATAAGCAGGTTATGTAATTATGGCTAAAATTACCTTTATTCCAGGCTGGGGAGCACCACAGAAGGAGGGAGGCTGTTCTGGATTTATGCATTCAGGTATGTGACGATAACCACTTGCAAACTGGGGCACCTCAGAGTCTTGCTTCAGTTTCCTTAGTCCTGTTTGGCTTCATTGCTGTACAAAATAAAAATCCCCATCCCAAAGCACTGAAATGAGGGTGCAAGGGGCAGGGACCTGCACGTGGCCTTAATTAAAGGCTGTGTATGAGGGATAGGGTTTGGTGGGCAGGCCTGTGGACTTAGCGCAGCAGTAGGGGATAGATCCCCAAGGGTGCTGAGGCCTCCCAAGGATGGCGCAGCTGAGAGAATGGCTGCCACGCGGGTCTGTGTGACTGGACGAGAAGGGGAGAGTGCAACAGCATCCAAATGGGGAGGCTGCACGACAAACGTTAACTGTTGTCTGTGTTAGCGGAGTCTGTTATTGATGTGACGCAGCAACGTTGAAAGGAAAACGTACTTACCTGAGCTGAATGATGATCATTTCTGGAGAGTGGGAGAGGCCTTAAAAACCGAGAGGTGTTGGTTAAAAGCAACCCTACCGCTGTTAGAACTATGGCAGGATGGCAGGACCTACTCTGTTCAGGCCTGCACATGTGGAATCCTCTCAATCCGGGCTGGCTTCCACTCCTTGGCTCTAGTCCACCTCAGCCTCCGGTCAGGCTGCGGCATTGCCAGCTCCACGAGCTGAGACCAGAGTCGCTGCTTCCCCCGTGATGAGGCTGGCAGCAATGAAAGGCTGGGCCTGTTCTTCCATGGCCAGTTGTGCTCTTGTGCCCTGGAGGCTGTATAAAATCTTCTAAAAGCTGAGACTCTCGTGTATCATTTGGGGCTTTAAAGGAAAGCATCATCCTTGATGGACAGGGTGAAACAATTCCTGGGCAAACCCTTACACCAGGTGTCCTAATGAAGGGTCTTGCGCGCCCAGTACTAGTTGGGGCTAGGTGACGTCCTTCTCGAGGCTGGTGTCCCACAGAGCTGGTGGCTGGCTGCCTTTCAGCACGGCTTCCTGCAGATCTGAATGGCAAAATCCTCCAAGGGAACGCTGGCTCAGTTCCTTCTGCTGGCCTCTCGCGCATCTTTCCTGACTCTATTTATATTTTGCCTTGCATAGGTCAGATGCAGGAGATGGACCATAGTTCTCCACAGCAGCGTGTTTCAGTTACACCATCCTCCATTCTCCACCTCTTTGCATTTCTCAGAAACAATTTCCCTTGTATTTGTGTAAAATATGTCAGACCCCGTGGAAGCATGCTCAAAGCCTGAGTAGAAAACATATTTTAAAGACAGTATTTTCAGGTTTCTGTATATTGTTTACGGACATATATATAATCTCTGTAGATTTATCTGTCCTCTGCGTTTGCTGAGCCTTTGAGTTAGCAGTGAGGTCTGACCTCCAGCAAGTTTCTAAGAAGATTTTCCTACTGACATAAGATCTGATACTCTAAAATAAACTTCTGCATCATGCAAAATCTGGGTAAGCCAGACTCTTTGGTTTAGGTGTAATTCATTTTTGCATTGACTTTAAATTTTATGTTCTACTACAAATTGACATCAGATAGATAAAATATATTACAAGGTGAAAAGTCATCCAAGCCCTAAACTATCCCATTAAAACGTTAGTGTTGTAACATTCTTATTTTCCAATTTTGAAAATGAAACTTCAACAAAATGAACACATCCCTATGGAAAGTTTCCATTTGGATTAAATTGTAATTTCTGGTGGAAAAGTGTGGATTTGGAAGAGTTTCAGTTGCTTGCAATTTTAGGAGCCTTCTCCCCGAGCAGACATTCAGTTAGCAAAATCTTTGAGCGACATGAGCTATTTTGTATAATTCATACAGCAAACCCAGCTTGTGTTGGCCAGGCCTCGTTTGCAGAAATGCTTTATCCTTCCCCAAAGCCTGACCATTTCATGCTGTGCAACTGAAAACTTATTTGCCGCTTAAGCCAGTGTCTTTCACGCGCAAGTCCTTTTGTGAGGTGGCTGGCAACGACTGCCAGTATCTTCTGATACTGCAAGTCAGTTAAATCTTCAGCAGTTGTGATTTATTATCTCATGAACCTTTGGGAAGGTTTTGAGATCACCACAGTTGGTGTCAGAACTGCAGCAGCTTGTTCAGCCCGTTCTCCTGCTTACAGGGAGACTTTGGCTGGGAGACCTTTTTTTCTTGGATAAATGATCACAGAGTAGTAGTAAAAGAACGGTCCCAACAGGAGAAGTGAAGAAAACATCTCCTAAAGTGACTTACCTGCCTGTAAGCGCTACGATGATGTTCACTTCCCTCTAGACGTTGGCTGATGCCTCAGGGTCTGGCCTCTCCTCCAGGTCCTGTTCAGCCGCCCGCTTTTAAGAGCCTGCCCGGCTCTTGGTGTTTCGCAGCGAGACCTGCGTTGCTCTTTCTTTGTTCTTTGCCAGATCCTCTGCTTCGCTCCTGTCACTTTCCTCCGTGTCACTTCTGGCATCTTTTCTTTTCTGTAGGAAAGACAGACAATTTAAATGAGCTGCAAAACTGATATCATCGTCTATATTAGAGGGGACTCATCCCGTTTTCATTCACAGCACTGGTGTGTTAACCTGACAGCTAAAATAAAAATAACAGGCACGATAATGTCCTTAAAGCCAGTGTCGCAATTGTCCCTGCACTGAGAGGTTCACTTAAACTGCCAGAGATTGACTTGTTACGGTTTCACCTAACTTTTGAACGCTTTTTTTTTTGTCACCCTAATAATGTTCTTGTAATGTGACCTTCTGAAAATAAGTTAGTATTTATTCTACATATGGTTATTCTGCATATTTTCCTGTGCAGTTTATTACTGTCGAAGCTCTGAAAGTCAACACATATTTGTCCAGTGAGCATATTGAAAACCTCTTTTCTCTTAATTTAGCTTCAATGAAGGGGCAGTTCAAAATAAGCTGGAGGCATAACACCAACACTGTGGTGGGGGTTTTTTTCTGGCCACAGATCCCAAAGCCTTCACAAATCTACTCAGAAGCTACCAAGATGCCGCCTGCTTACGTAGCAAGGCAGGCCAGGGAACAGGCGCCAAGGTTTCTTCCAATGATCTCTGTACAAACTCTGGCATGCGTCAAAAGCCTGTGGAATGCACCCAAAATTCAGAGGTGCAAATACACAGCGTGCTGTGTTACCCGGCTCCGTCCTTACTCCACTTTGGCCATACCAACAGGTTCCTGTTCTCCCAAACCGTGTACTGAGCAGCGGTTAGGCGGTGTCGAGAAAGGACCATGGATGGCTCCCGTGTCACTAGGACACAGCCGCAAACTACAAGTGAGCTCCTGCTCTGATCTCCGTGGGCAAAGGTGTCCACACAACGCCCAACACATGACTTAAGAAGCTCCTGGGCTGTTTGTTGGGCAGCCCCATTTCGCCCACCACTTCCCTGCAGGCATGCGGGAGCCACCCTAGATCTCACGGTCTCTCATGAGTAGTGGTGGCACGGAGGAGGCAAAGATTTTTCATACCTCACCATGGAGGATGACACCAAAGATCAGCTGGATGATTAGGTAGGACCAGAAAACGTGTAACAACTGCAGGATCATCAGGGAAGTGTTTATCAGACAGCTTATGAGGAACAACTGAAATTTTGTCACAAAGCAATGGTATGCGCTGTGGGAAAGAGAGAGGGAGAGACAAATCAGAAGACACAAGACTAAAGCAGGCCAAATACCTTCACAGTTACAAGGGTAAAGTGTCTTTCTGCGCAACTACTTGGCTCTTGTCTCCCCAGAGCAGGTTTCACACTCGGCCCAGCTCTCACAAAGCATGTCCCAGGTCCCAGAGGACCTGCAGAAACTCTCTATTAAAATGACCAACAATCATAGAATCATTAAGGTTGGAAAAGACCTCTAAGATCATCTAGTCCAACCCAACACCACCATTTTTCTACGGGGTCTGCTCTTGGCTGAGCTGCAAGGGCTGTGCGTGGGTATCGGTGGGGAATCACTTACAGAACGAGCTAAGACAAGGAGAAAACCATGGTAACATCACCGACACCTAGCCAGGTCCACCCAGCGAAAGGGGGATTGTTCTGCTGGATCAGGATTGGAGATGGTTCTGCTCCATGCCCCTGAATTTGTCCTTCTTTGGTTTGGACCCGTAGTCATGGCCACACATGATCTTTGGATGGGCTCTTTGAAATAGCCCAGGACCATCGGCCTCATTTGCCATGAAGGAGGAACCCTTGAAAGGTGCCACTCCACAGCATCACGCCGCTCACGTACTTACATCATATAGGAGAGCCAGCCCAGAGAAGAACGAGGTGAAATAGAATGCAAATCTCCAGCTAAAACAGAAAAAACAAGGCATGAGGACTTCCTCCAGAGCTGGAATAGCTCCCCAGGCTGTGCCCAGGATGCTGCAAAGCCCCCAGGGGAAGCCACGCGACAGGGATTTGCAGAACCTCGGCTCTGTTCGCACATGCAGACGGGTGCTGTTGAGGCACCAGGGTATCCCCAGCCCACCCAGGCTCTGCTGTGCTCCGTGCTGTGCCCAAATTCCTGGTGTACCCCATCAGGATGGAGCACGACTGCCAAGACGCCTCTGCCCGTCTCCTTTTGTTACGTGGGTGCTTGTAGCTCACCTGTGCAAACGCAGATATGCCACAGCCTGGGGAAGGCACCTCATTTTTTTTTTTCCCAGTGATGGCACAGGAATACCAGGGGTGTTACTGGTTTCCTCAGAAAAGCTGCAGGGTGGAGCACTGAACAAGCTTTCAGGAGGAGAATATTTTTTTAAAAAGCATAGTAACAGGAGTCAAGCACTGAATAATTTATTTTTCAGAGGGGAGGGAGAGTAGATCTCGTACCTGATGGGGGTCTTTGTTCATATACAGCATTAAACCTCAAGCTGAGAACCAGACATAACCCGATTCTTTTGATCGAGACACTTGGTGACTCCTCTCTCCATCCTGACTCCAGGTGTTACTGAGAGATGCAGGAAGATTTCCTATGAGAGAGCAAACAGCTCGAGGAAAAGGAACGCTATGAAGATTTCGGTGCTTTCTGGTGTTTTTCAGGTTTTGCCTCCCTCTGTTCACGGCTTGCACTGCCCACTAACTGCGCTTCAGGGATTTATTTTATGCCCAGTGATCCATGCTGAGAATATTTTAAAATTTTAATCAATTCATCTTGAGAAGAAATTTGACGCATTTTACAAATGGCATTGCTGCTCAAAAATCCCTCCAGCACCTGAGATTTAAACCTGCTCTGCATCAAGGCCAGTGGACTCTTTTGAGGCAACTTTAACTTTTTCAAAGTCAAAAGTGGAACGGAAGGGAGGATGAAGCTGGCAGCGCTGCACGGCGGCCGTGTTGCCAGCGCGTGCAGTGGTGGGACCCAGCCTCATGGTACAAAGTCTCCTTTCACAGCCACCGCTGGCAGCGGCCTCCTCTGGGAAGGTGTTTGGGGCTAAGGACAGGGCAGGGCATGGTGTGCAGACCTTGTTGGAGGTCTCCATCGCCAAAAGCCTCTGCTGGCCAACCTACCTGGCCTCACAGAACCTCTTCATCAGCCTGGGCTGGTCCTGGGCCCGCTGGCGCCGGAACCAGGTCTCCACCTTTTTGACCAGCAGGTCACTTTGCTTGGCCGGTGAAATCAGGTCCCCCTAGAAACAGAGCCATGCGGACCTGTGTCATTTCCACACGTGAGTCCTGGGGAGTCCTCAGGCTCCGCTGGGGAGCACCGTTTCCCTCAGCCAGGTGAGTGCCTGCAGGTAGGGCAGTGGAGTGCATCATTCCTGATTGAATTCATCTCTGGTGCCGGGAGGAGAGAGCAGCGCAGAGCTGGGCAAGGAGGAGCGGTCTGAGCAAAGCGGCCCCACAAAGAGCTCCAGGAGCCACCGTCATCCCCTCCTTC
This sequence comes from Balaeniceps rex, assembly GCA_013401315.1. Taxonomy (NCBI): domain Eukaryota; kingdom Metazoa; phylum Chordata; class Aves; order Pelecaniformes; family Balaenicipitidae; genus Balaeniceps; species Balaeniceps rex. The sequence continues at coordinate 22,853 of VYZW01046081.1, forward strand.
TGCCTCTGTGCTGAGAGTGGGGGCTCACGTAGCACCTTTGGGAGCATCCTCCAGGATCAGGCTGAACCCTGGCTCAGCTGGGGGCTCCCAACGCTGATGTGCCCAGCAAATCCCTTAGCTGTGTTGCAAGCTCCCGCCTGGACTCTCTCCAGAGGGACCCTCCACCCACAGCCGAGGTGTGACTGAGGGACGGACTTGTCTTTTCACACCTCCTGGAACAGGTATAGGAGAGAGGGAGGGCAGGGCACAGAGCTGCCACGCAAATTCTGTACGCCACAAAAAGCAGAGAGATTCAGTATTCTTGTGGACAATCCCCTGTCCACTTGGTAGTGGTCAGGAAGCAGGCGAGGATTAGTCTGGAGCAACCCTGCAAGACACTGGTGGCAACCAGCACAGGAGAAACCAGATTTGCTGCACTCACCTTTCGAAGATGCATCGGACAACGATCAAGAGCAGGGCACTGGGGACGCAGAGCAGGAGGTCCTGAGGCTGTGGGCAGCGTGTCTTCAGACTCCTTCATGTCTTCCCAGGTAGCTCCAGGTGGCAGGCAGTACTCATGGTGCCAGAATCCCTCTGACAGTCCCATCCTGGTCAGGAGGGTGGGCACAGAAAGCAGAGGCTCTGGGACTCAGCAAGGGGGTAGCAGCAAGGCATGAAACTCGCTCCTGAATCGGGATTCCCAGCTCAACAGCTCGTCGTTCACACTCCCCCTCTCGCTCAACCCCCCGAGGATGACTTCAGACCAGCTGAAGCAGCATGGCTCGTTCTGACCTGCCTGCGAGCTTGGAGGTGGGGTAAGACGTCCTAGTACAAGAAAGTAATTTAGCGGGTGTCAAGGTGGCTAACTTCAACCACACTCTGCTGCACAGCTGACTGAAGCCCCTACCTGGTGACAATACCAGCAGGGGCTTCTCTCTTGCCCCCTCTTCCTACCAGCCTTTTCTTCCCAGGCTGCCAAGCCCTCACCTACTGATCAGCTCTGACACCTGGCAGAGGGTGTGGATGGAGGTCCCAGGTGGGACTGGCCGCAGCCATTGAGATCTTCTGGCACCCTTAGGGCCCCAACATTTCAGTTTTGGTTCCTCCATCTTGCCCAGCAACATCCCACATCCGATTCGCATTTTGAACCGTCACGTACTGAGCGCTAAGTTGATGTATCACTCCCCAACACTATTCTGAAGCGCTAACGCTCAGCCCAGCACTTCAGGAGACTTTCTCACGTGCACCACCGCTCTCCTCCATATTCGGTTCCACTTGTGATTTATCACTCAGTCCCTCCGTACCGCAAACCCTTCTGCAACTGCTTGCAGTCAGTCTGCACCATCATCATCATCATGAGTAACTTTCATTACCAGCCAATTTTGCCATCTGCCTTTCCCTCTCCCTTTTTGGTGCCCCTGCAACACCACATAGCTGCAAAAAATCCCTGTTGGTCTCCCGTGGTAACCTCAGCTGGATTTCTTTACGTCTGTGGCGAGGGACCTTTCTGAATGCCTTTGCAATTAGAAACAGCAAGGCATCCTTGGGATAACTGACTCCTTGGGATAACTGACTCCTTGGGATAACTCCAGCAGAGTGAGACACAATTTCCTCATACACAACCCACGGGGACTCTTTCCTATGATACTATGTTTGTATGTGTTTCCACAAATTCCATCATTTATTACATTTTCTACCACTCTGACCAGTCTGGATGTCAGACTATGGATGGCTTTAGCTCCTCACGTTCCCACTTGGAACCTTCTTAAATTTTTCTGATAACAAGATGATTTGAAACAAAAAACAGCATTCCACAGCTGGTAGTTTCTTCTAGTACAAGTTTCCTCCTGACACTTGAGTGAATGCCACCCAGGTTTGAAGGTTTGCTATCATTCAGTTAGTCTGTTTGCTACAAAACATCTCCTCACCCATCGGCTTGAGATGGATCCTCTTGGGATGCAGCCTCACCAGGACGTCGGGTATTGGACCTTCTCTGAGCTTCTAAGCAGGGAAGTCATATGCAGGCAGCTCACTGAATTTTTTGGCTCTAGCCTGATCTTGTCTCAGTGCTCTTGCTATATGCCTCGATTATCTGTGCCTCCTGCAGTCTTTCCAATGTTTCAGAGATGGGTATAGCCTTTCAAGTTGTTTCTCAAGATATTTCTTGGCCTGCTTTATTGCATGTTCACATTAATGTGCCAGTTACAGGTCCACCTTCCCTGTTTAGACATGACTTCAGCTTTTTGAACGATGCCTTGCTGTTTCTAAGGGACGCCCTTACCTGCAGGCACCGTGTCTGTCGGCCACGTGCGAATGAGAAAAGCAACATCTTTCAAAGTGTCGCCATCCAAGCAAAGCCTCCCTTGGGCGTACATCTCTAAATGAAAACAACGTGGTGGCTGCACATCTCTGCTGCTTCCCGAGTGCGTGCAGAGGGAAGGGAACAACTGTGCCAAACTGCTCTTAAAACCAGATCCAAACCAGCACTAGATGTCCACATCTACTGGAGTCAGCAGATTCACGTCAGCCATCATTTCGGACTAGGATGGCCAGATGCCAGCCTGGGGGCCATGCTGTGCCTGTTCTCGACTCACCCACCACACAGCAACATGGGAACACCAGTAAATATTCTTTTTCTCATAGTTCACCTGGAGCTGGACACCTCATCTCCCACAGTTGCTTGATAACATTACGTGATGCATGGCTCCCCTGTGCACGTGGGTGATAAAGATACAGGGGAAATAGATTCAGATTCTGCTGTGGTGCCCAGTGCTCCGTCTGCTGTGCTGGGTTTTTCAGCAGACAAGTGACAGCCTTGCTGCAGGTTTTCTACAACAGCTTCTCTGTGCTGGGGGCTGTGATGCCCCTAGTATGGAGGGGGCGGAGGGAGTTGATACATTAAATTCATAAATACTATCACAGCACGCACAAGCTTCCCAAGACTGGAGCAGGTGTAAAGAGAGAAGGTGGAGCAATGTGGGGGGGAACCTGATTACACACAGAGCTTCTTTAAGCCTTAGCAAGTTGATGGCAAGACAACAAATTTGGCAGTTATCTGCCCCAGTGACCCATCACTGTCCTGCTCAGCTCCTCAGCTAAAAGCAGCACTCAGTAGCTCTTAATCAAGTCCAACAGCTCTCCTGAATCCTTGATGTATCCTTTCACAAGAACCAGATTGGCCTCCTAATGAGCTTATCTCAGTCTTCAGGGGGACAGCAAAGCCCTGAGGACAAAATTCAGCAGGCATCAACGTATGTCTGCACTGGCTCCACAGCGCATTGTGCAGTCTCCGGGAAGCATTCTGCTCCTCGGGTGAGAGGTGTTGTGATTTTACAACAGGGATCTTTCCTAGCCTTCTAAAACCTCATGAAAAAGAAGAATAGACATTAATTTCTCTCCTCCTATCCTTGCAAGTCCAAAGCATCTCCCCAGTGCTGCAATCTTGGACTTGCCACTGGCCTGGCAGCACCCAGTAACCTGGCCCGCCCCTAGGTCTAGTGTAGGGGTGCCCCAAAGTGTCCCTTGTTCCAGGGCCGAACACATCTTTACCTAGTAGGAGACAAATCAGGCAGCTGCAGTTCTCTACTGGCATGGCCCAGTATGGCTGCATGTCCTGGGTACGCAACATCCTCTCCATGTGCGCTGCACGTGTGTCGACCTTGGCAATGGCACCCTTCCGTGTCTCCCTCATCACACATCCACCTGTAAGGGGCAACTAGGCAGGTTACCTCTGCTATTTAAAGGAGTAGAAAAGAGACCAGACAGTCACACCTTTCAAAAGTACTTTATAAAGGACATTTACATTCAGTAGTACAAAACGATACATACCCAGCCCTCCTGAACACACCACCTGCAGAGGAGGGGCAAGACTGTACGTCAAAGAAACATGACAGTATACAGAACATGAACTTCGAACTTCAAATTAGCTCAAGGTTTCAGAGCCAAACCATCTTCAGCAAATAGGAATTTAAATGACGATGCAGGAACAGATGCTCTCCGCCCAGAGCATGCTACTGCCCTGGAAGCTCCTGCGCTGGAACCACTTTCTCCCCTCTGAAATTATCCGATGTATTTTGACTGAAACCTAAGATGAGTGCATACAAACTCAGATCAAAGCTCTCTCAGTCACATCTCAGGTGAACTGAGTGGGTTGCTGAAAACCCTCTTGTCCTTCTATGCTGTCACTTGCCTTTTAATTTTAAACGTGCACCACCTCCTCAAATCAGGCATTTCCTTGGTCCATGTCCCCCCCAAGTTAGCACTGGCCCTTACTGGGCACATATAGGGAAGTGTCTGCATGGCCTTGGCAGTCTAAGTCCCTGCACTCACTACAGTGAATGTTAATACTTTGGTTTCATAGATCTAGAAAACAGAAATTCATGTCATACTAATTTAACTCTTTTAAGGGATTACAGAATCCAAAGTCTACGACTACACAGGATATAAAACATAGGACATCTAACCAAACTGAATCAGAACTGCATCATGACTTCATGGACTACTGCTTTAAACTTGCTATTCTCGATACATCTAGGCAACGGCCCTAGAGTTAGAAGGCCACGTTAAAGCATTATTCCATAAGGTTCAGCAGATCTTCTCTGGATCCTTTTTCCTCTGAGGACAGGGGAAATGTATTCCCTTCTTGCCACAAGCTGACTCTGTAAACACTTCCTACTGTGCTAATCATACTAGGTGAAAACATGAGCACTTAATCAGTGTTGTCTTCTAGAAACTATCTTGTCACTTCCCTTCTTCTGACTGTGTTTCCTTCCAAGACAGGTTTAAAGGATTACCTGACAGTTGAGACACAGCTGCCTGGATCTTCCAGCTCTTCCAACTATGATTTGGGTGGGTACCCTCTCCAATCTGGGCTTTGGAGCTCCCACTTTCGTGGCAATAACGCTGACAACAGAAGGGACTGAGATCCATAACATAACAAAACTGGTCATGTGGCACACAGCAGCATTTCCTTTGAGAAGAAAATGTTTCTCCTATGTCTTTCCAAAGCTTTCATTCCACTGTGCCCTCTTTTAATTTTCTGAGTGTGTATGGGGCGCTTGTCTTCTCAAAAGAGGTGTCCTCTGTATTAAGATTTAGAGTGTCACACTTACTTGTTAGCCATAATCACTAGTGGAATGGGCCAGGGTCTCCAGAGGCTGATCAAGGCTAAACATTCCTACCAAACAACATTAGGTGGTTAAGACATCGCCAGAGTTTATCCACCTTTTTTTTTTTTAAGTTTTTTCAAGATTAATGCATTTAACAACAACTATGGTACAGTCTAATACAAGTCAAAGCACTTTGATCCCTTTCTATCTGCTTCAAAGCTACAACCTATAGTTAGCTGTTGTTGAAGAAAGACCAAAAACTTCCTTCAAGTATCACTGACTATAAACACTTCTGTTTACGGGAAGCAGGAATTCAGCTATGATACTGCAATTGCACTCCAATTTATCTACACAATGAGCAAAACTGTTTCTAAAGACTGGATTCATTAAAGACCAGACCAGAAGCACGCGAACAGTAGCTATCTTTCCTTGACATGGCCGTTGGTGAGGTGGGTTCTGTTGTTCAGTGGCTCAGAGCTGTTCCTCTGGATATAATTGTTGCTTGTGACATTGCTGAAATATGTGATCCCGTTTTTCTCCTTTTCCCTAATCTTTTCTCTTTCTTCATCCTTGTCACTTTCTTCTGTGTCACTTCTCATGTCCTTTTCCATCTACAGAAAAATGTAAACGAGAAGCAATACAAACATAGAAGTCTGCACAAGAAGCAGTGCTAGCTGAGCCACAGGCTGAACATTCACCTGCTCCTTCAGCTGCTTGCCTTTGGCACACAGTTCTACCGTGTCCTTTCAGCTTTTACATCACCTTTGGAAACAGATTCTCTCCGTCTCTTTGATTTCAGCCTCAGTGGAAACCTAGCTGTGATCTTGATAAATATTAGGAATTACTGTACAGATTGAGAAGCAGCACCAAACCACAGATGCCCAGGACTGAGGACAACCGTGTAAGACTGAGGAGATCCACACTGCTGCTCTGGGCATCAGCATGCGGAAGAATGATGGGGGACGCAGTTAAATCAAGCTCTTTTACGTTTTCCAAAAGGGACAAGGAGATAGCTTCTGACCACACTTGGCCTGGGTGGCTGCAGGTTGAGCGAAAGCACATGCTTTCAAACAAACCAATATCTTAACACAAAGCCACTCAACTCTGATTACATTCAGTTTATGTTCAGGTTTTTCCTCTTGCTATTGACTGAGAGATCTAGAATCCACTTTTGTGAATATTTAATTCATTGCTTTAAAAGGAAGACAAAGAAGAAACAGTGTGATAAAATGACAGTTTAGAAAAAGCAGCCTAGCACAGAATCACAGAATCATTTGGTTGGAAAAGACCAAAGATCATTGAGTCCAACCGTAGCACTTGCTGGCTTCCCAGGCTGTTCCTACTCTGCAATACAAGACGCCAAAATTGGGGACAAATTCACGGTGTCACACTCCTTGTTGGAAAGAGCGCTCTGAGGGAAAGCAGCAAACCCCTTCTGTGAGCTGAACTTTGGAAACTGCTCACGGGCATGTCAGCTGCTGCACAGACACCTGTAGTCTCCATTTACTGTCTGTTCTTCTGGGGACATCTCTTGGAACATATGAAGAAGTCTATTTGGTCTGATGCTCTTTCTAGAGATGACTACACCCAAATGCAGACGGGATTTGTAAGAATCTAAACTTGCACTGAATTCAAACTGCCTCCAAGGACAATATGGGTAGGAGGTGCTATCTTCTGTGAACAACCTGGCCCTCATGTCATTCTGGAATTGGCAGTTCAGGACCTATGCAGGAGTCTTGATCTGTAGCATAAGGACAAATAGTAATCGATATTCCTAAGTTTATCCATTCATGGCCATGGAATGTGGCTGAGGCCTTAAACCCTGCGAGATTCACAAAGGAACTATATAGCTGCATGAATTACAACGATGTTATCTCAGGTTGCCTGCATGAGGGAATCAAACTCGTACTTCAGGATCTAGGCTGAGTTCTAATTACTGGGGATTAGGGGACCTCATGCGAGAAGGTGGTGTAGATAATCCTGTAGCCAGAGAGGAAAACTGTGGAGATCAGAAAGGCCCATGAGGAGAATGAACTTCTGACCGGAGCGAGAATTTCACGGCTCTCAAAAAGGGGAGAATGTCCTGTATTCTTGCTGATACTAAATATCATCATTGAAACAGATCTGTTTAGGATGATTTTTCTTTGCTATTCACTGCTCAATATGGAAAGCTCTCAAATACATTTTTGCATCGAATGTGGCAGATGATTTTTAGATAAAATAGGAAAAATTCTGGATACGCTTGAGTATTTTTCTCCCTGATGGCTCATTTCTTTCTAATAAGGCTATTTATTACCTCATCATTTTACACTGTAGTAACTGCAATGGTAATTCAGCCCACACTAGGATTAGGAAAACAATAAAAGGGCGTCTTCAGTTGTGTCTTCATTTTCTGCCCTGTGTGAAGTTTCTGTTTCCTAATTTGCAAGTAATTTGCTCTGTGCTACCTTAAGGGAAGGCAGATAAAGAAAATGGGGACAATAAGGATGAAGATGAGCCTTTAATGCTTGTTCTCAGTTCCCATAAAACAGAATTCCCCAGCTGGATGCTAATAAAACAACTCATCCCGGGCTATGAGGTCAACTCCCACAAGGCACTGACTTGTTACTCCTGGACTGTGTCCCTAGCATGTGGCCAATCTAATACCATTAGGTCATGTCTTTGATTTTGGGAAAAATTTCATGCTGAGCAGCAGTTTGGTCTCACAGCAAATCCTACAGGCTATGGTCAGAAAGAGCAGGATGCATTTCAGTTTAAGTTTATACAGCTGCATCTCAGGCATTTATCTAGGGTTGCTCTATGACTGATAGAGATGAACAGCACTACCTGGGTGCAATCTTGCATGGATTATGCTTTGGGCATGCCTGTTTACCTCCACTGCTACGAAGCGTCCACACAGCTAGTTTAGACAGAAATATCTACTCTGTAGACATCTACAGGGCTGTAAGACAATCCATACGAAACATGTATTAATGAGCTGGATGATGGGGCAGAGCGTACCCTAAACAAGTTTGCTGAAGACACAAAACTGGGAGGAGTGGCTGATACGCCAGAGGATCGTGCTGCCATCCAGAGGAACCTTGACAGGCTGGAGAAGTGGGCTGACCTTGTGAATTTCAACAAGGGAAAGTGTGAAGTTGGAACAACCCCAGGCACCAGTACATGCTGGGGGCTGACCAGCTTTTCTAAGAAAAACCTGGAGGTCCTGGCAGACACATGTTGAACATGAGCCAGCAACGTGCCCTTGCCCTTCCTGGCCTGCATCAGGAGGAGGTTGCCAGCAGGTCAAGGGAGGTGATCCGTCCTCTCTACTCAGCACTGGTGAGGCCACACCTGGCATGCTGTGGCCAGTTCTGGGCTCCTCAGTACAAGAGAGACATGGACATACTGGAGAGAGCCCAGCAAAGGACTGCAAAGACGATGAAGGGACTGGAGCACCTTACATATGAGGAAAGGCTGAGAGAGCTGGGACTGTTCAGCCTGGAGAAGGGAAGGCTCAGGGGGATGTTATCAATGTATATAAATACCTGAAGGGTGGGTTTAAAGAAGATGGAGCCAGGCTCTTCTCAGTAGTGCCCAGCGACAGGACAAGAGGCAATGGGCACAAACTGAAACACAGGCGGCTCCCTCTGAACATCAGGAAACACTTTGTTACTGAGAGGGTGACCAAGCACTGGCAGAGGTTGCCCAGAGAGGTTGTGGAGTCTCCGTCCTTGGAGATATTCAAAAGCTGTCTGGACATGGTCCTGGGCAACCTACTCTAGGTGACCTTGCTTGAGCCAGGGAATATGGACAAGACTTCCAGAGGTCCCTTCCAACCTCAGCCATTGTGTGATTCTGTGATTCTGTAATTAAAAATCCTGTACTATAAGGGAAGCACTTTTGCACTGGCCTCACCAATCATGACAACTTTCCCTGCCTTGATTTCTTAGTTTTGTTACAAATGCAAATCATACTGGCCCAAGTGTTGGGATCCTTACTCAGATGTCACTGGCTTTGTTCGTGGAAATCTCCCCTGGAGCCCAGTCCATATTTTTCTTGAATACAATCATCAGAAGTGGACCCAATATTGTAGTGACTCATAAAAATTTTTTTTTTTTTTGGTCAGCTTTCCCTAATAATATTGAGTGTTCCTTTCACCTCACTGTTAGGAATGTACATGTATAATTTCACTAAGGCAAGAAGGAACCCATCCCAGATGAACCCCTGTGCTCCCAAGCAGCCTAGGTGGACCCTCCCTCCCCATGTGACGTACAGGGGACTACAAACTGATCCATACCGTGCCCTGGAGGATGAACTTGTAGACCATGTGAATAATCAGGCAGGACCAGAAGACATGGAGCAGCTGCAGAATTATCAGGAGAGCATTCACAAAGTAGTATCCAAAGAAGGGTTGGAATATCTCCATGGAGTAATAGTAGGTGTTATAGAGCACTCTGCAAGAGAGAAGGAATTGCAGTGGAGGGAAAGTGTGTTGTTAGTAGGGCTGTAATTAATCCCCAGAGAGCTCTAGTCACAGAGAAAGTTTCAGGTCAGTCACCTCCTCCTTATATACAACACATGTGAGCCAACTCTCGATTCCCCACTAGAAATAAGCAGGGTAGAGCCACAGGCTGCGGGCTCTTCCTCTGCAGTATACTCCAGGACTTTAAGACTACTCTACGAACTCCAAGGCAGACTACCCTAGTTTACCCCAAGGCAGGTGCAACAGCCATGTGGCACTGTAGCCTACACAAAGGGCAGGCACATATGCTCCAGGATTGAAAAGCAAAGGCTACAGCAAAAGATTCAGCACCCAGCTGAATTATCCTGTCTCTCAGAAAGCAGCTTTTCCATTTCCCTTGACTGCAGCGGACTCACGTGTAGGGGAAAATGACCAGGCGGCTGATGAGGAAAACAGCTGAGAAGATCATAAAGAGGGTGTCACAAGTTTTTTTCCACTTCATGTAATTGAATATCTTAGTTGGCTGGAAGGAGAAAGAACAATAAAACAGCAGGCCAAGACAGTGCATCCGCACGTGCTCCAGGAGGCTAATGAGCCAGATACGATACAGTCTGCATGCAGGTAATCGTGCCTCCTCCTGGCTCTCTGCAGGGCACCCTAGGCTGGGTCAGGAGATCAGTACTGAGTTATCTGTGAAACACCATAATGCTTGACCCATACCGTGCTAGATCAAAAGACACCCTTTGGCTGAAGAGCACCATTGCTAACTAGGCTTTGCCTGGCATGTACGTTGTGGAGCTCACCTCTAGGAAGCAATCAGAAGCATCATGAATCACCATCACCAGCGTCCCAATGCGGATGTAGTTGGCACAGTATGAGAAACTGATCAGGAAGATGGTTGCAGCGTGATGGACTATCTGCTCCTTGAAGTCCTGGTGAGAAAGGGGACAGCAGAGAATAAAATACATAACGCACCTTCTGCCCTGGTTAAAGCAAGCCTCCTGCAGGCAGCAATGAAATCTCTCTACCCGGTGACTACGAAACCTCCTACTATAAGGTCTTACCCATATAACTCTTTTACCAAACACATTCTAGAAATGTAGGCAACCAAGGGACCCAGGAATGAAGCGTTTATGGCGTAAACTGAGGGTCTCACAACAAAGAACACTCTCTCTCTCCACCAGTAATGGTCCAATGATGGTGCAAATCAGAAGACAGAAGAGCCAATGATTCAATACAGGCAAATTCAACATAAAGCGAGCTTCCTTTCTGTCACAAAGCAGTGCCCATATCATCTTTGCTCTGTGCCACTGTGCACGCCTACCAGGCTCGCTGATGGAGACTCACAACCACCTTTATATACAGGTATATTTGTGGCCTCAATGCACGTGTCTGCCTGTGTAATCATGCAGCACCCTGTCTGTCAGGCCACTGGCACCTAGAACACATGCAGCTTAACTGGCAGAGAATCATCTCTTTTCCTATCTCTACGATGAGTGCAGCTTAGAAGAGTCCCAGAAGAGCAATTTTTAAGTTTGGATTTTAAGTTTGGATTGAGAACTCTGCAGTAGTTTGCACCTTTCTACGTCAGGGTTTGTGTTCTCCACTTCCCAGAGGAGCGGGAAGCCAGTGACTGGGAATGGAAATTCCTGGGAATGAGCAAGGACAGAGTCACCAAAAACCTCAGACTAGCACTATACACACGCTCTTGGAGATCGCTCTCCTGAGCGTTCAGCTTGGGTCCTCTTTGTGCGTGATTCTTCCCTGAGGCTGCCACTCACCTTCCTCTTCACATCAAAGGGCAGGGTGAAGACCAGTGACCAGTAGAAGGAGAGCTCCAGCAGGTAGTACCAGAACAGGGAGGGTTGGAGAGGCTGTGGCAGAGGGAGAGACAGTGAAATACCCATCAGATAAAGTAGAGCAAGGGCTGGAAGTGAAGGCTCCTTCCTAGGCAAAATAATATTAGACAACCAAACCAACAAAACTGGTTCCTGCAGCTTCAGGGGGAAATAATTCAATTGAACAATGTAGTTAATTACTAAATGTCATCTGTGCCCAGGTGAAAGCAAATAGCAGGGGAAATTCCACTTTACCGCACCATGTGGAACATTTAGGGAACCACCGGGAAGATCCTGAATATTTTTAGGATTTCTTCAGCACTGTGCAGATTCCCGAGAAGTCAGTATAGAGCTTTAAAAACTACGTAAACCATTTCACTATGGTGAAATAGGTAAGTAGTAGCTGAATAAATCATTCCCTTTTTACGATTCAAGGAGATGCTTCAGACACCTTGTACTCTATCACAGATTCTTCAGTTTAATCAAACTAATGGGGGGAAAGTGCAGTCCCAGTGTGAGCAGTAATCTGCATTCTTCTGGGTAATTTTTCTGGGGTTTTACAGCTGGAAAACTAAAAGCTTAGACCCACTCAGCAAGATACGTGCTATTTAACAAGTTATTTTTCGCTGTTGTGGCACTATATGGCCTCCTTAAACCTGAACCTATTTGATAAAAAAAAAAAAAAAAATTACCATGACTAAAGGGACTTTGCAACTAGCATTTCCAAAGAACCATGGAGTATGGTGCTCCCAAATACCAATTTATTTGGGCTTTCTCTAACCAAAGTGTTGATTTATGGCCTTCATAGATTCTAGTTGGTTTTCCTTTGTAGCACCAGTGATTGGCCACAAGAGGAGGCATGGCTGGATGCACTGGTGCTACCGGGGGGATCTTAACGTCTCCCAGGCTGGAATGTGCTGTTCACACTCTGGAGGTTACCCAAACAGGAGCTCTGGGTCAGAAGGGATTTTTTTCCCCCAAAGATAAGATTATCTGGGAGAGTTGGTGTTTCTTTTGTCATTGCCTGTAGCACAGGGCATGGTCTGTTTAGTAGAAATTGTATTTAATACATTCTTTGTTCCTGCTAATACACAGGTTTGTCCTTGACCTTTCTTGCTCTTTGTCAGTAGGACATCACTAGCTCTGATTTTGGTCTTTTCTGTTTGTTACAGATGTTGGGAAGTATTGGGTTTACGTGGCAAGGTTTTGGTAGCAGGGGGGCTGCAGGGGTGGCTTCTGTGAAAAGATGCCAGAAGCTGCCCCATGTCTGACAGAGCCAGTTCCAGACAGCTTCAAGATGGACCTGCCACTGGCCAAAGCTGAGCCCATCAGCAATGGTGGTAGCACCTCTGTGGTAACATACTTAAGAAGGGGTAAAAACTGCTGTGCAACAGCAGCTGGGAGAGAGGAGTGAGGATATGCGAGAGGAACGACTCTGCAGACACCAAGGTCAGTGAAGAAGGAGGGGGAGGAGGTGCTCCAGGCGCTGGAGCAGAGATTCCCCGGCAGCCCGTGGTGAAGACCATGGTGAGGCAGGCTGTCCCCCTGCAGCCCATGGAAGTCCATGGTGGAGCAGATATCCACCTACTACCTCATTCCTCACTCATTTGTTCCATTATGTTTCCTGTGGCTCACACTGTTAAAATTGTGCATTACATTTCCCTTTATGGGTTTGCAACCTCAATGTACAGTCACGGGGTCTTGCTCTAACTCTGGCTGCCAGACCAAAAAGCTCTGGCACATAGGCAGTCTTCACTTTGTCTTGGTACTGGGATCAAATTTCCTTCAGCTTCCACTTCAATTAATGAAAGATTTTATTTCCTACCCAGGAAATTCTAGTACTGTAAAATCCTGTGCGTGGTAGCTCCCTGCATGATAATACAGGCGATTACTATCCTGCTAGAAACACTTATCAGCTGCTCTCATAGGATGGAGGAACCTCTTCCAAAGTGGGAATCAGATTTTTCACTGTAATGACATTTAGCTCTCTTTACTACGTCTGCTCTGGCATCCACAGCACTGTGATATAGCAAGGCTCCTGCTATAGAACGGGCAATAGTCATCTTCTCTAGAGAATTCAGAGCACATAAAAACGTAAGGGGAAAGGCAGAGCAGGCAATAGCTCCTGTGCTCAGTGGGTGAAGCCCCTTCCTAACTCTTTCAGCTTCTCAAGTTATAGGAGTAGGAATAGCAACGGAGGCAGCTGGGCAAAAAAGTACCTGGCTTTTGGTTGCTATCTTTGCTCCTTGTGCTGATGAACAAGGAGCAGATTTTGTGCCTAGCTGGCAATTTTTCACTGAGGTTATTCTGGTCTGGGCTGATAAGACATGCACGCTTTCCAACCCACTGGACAGCTTCTCGCAGTGCTGTTGTGAAAAAACTCAGAATATACACTGTAAAACTGTAAGAGAGCATCCTCCAAACTTAATGGGAATGATGCTGTATCGCTACTGGCCATACCACCAGTTCCACTGGGAAACAAACTCCTTGGGGAGCACTGTGGACATGATTCTTCAGTATAGCTGAAAGTACATAGCTTTCAGAACATGTTGTCTGCTCTACATACTCTCCACTAAAGTCTTCACTTCTCCTCAGCCAGCACGTCCTTCTCTGGCCTCAGCCTCTTCCACAAACTAAACAACCTCAGAGCATTCCCATTTTTCAGTTTCTTGGCTCACCGGGTCAGAATTCTGCAGTCTCCTCCTGCTTTCCTGACTCATCCTCTATTGTGTTTAGATTACACCAGACACAAAGACGTTCTCCCTTGACGAGGATCTAGCTTTGAATTCTTAGGGCTCCTGAGTCTGAATTTAATTCAGTGCCCTCTCTGTTGTCACTAATATAACCAGAGTTTCAAAAGACATCAAAAGACAATACGTGATTTATAACAGTGATTTTCCCTCTTGCATGACTCACCTGTTGGGGATATCCTGTCCAGCACTCTCGATGGTCCCAAAGCCAAGGCTTCTGGAAAGAAAATGCAACATGAACGTGAGAATGCCAGAGGAATTCTTCTCTCATCAACTCTCTAACTCCTTTAGTTTGTTACTACTACAGACTTTGTTGTGTTTTATTACAGGCAGAGCTGGTCGCACTGTCTGGAATTCAGTTGCCAAGAGATTTCCAATACAAGAACTTGCAGTTGCTTGTGATGTTGCCAATTTGTGGCTATTGCGCTGAAATTTCACATGCTCTGTAGCCCATTTCCAAACAAAATAGCTCAGGGGAGATTTCTACCAACTTGTTGCAACCTTGTACAAGTTTGGAGTGGTGGTGGTTATGTTTTGAATATATTAAAATATCCTTACAACTAATTCATTAAGAATCTCTGTGGTTTTGACAACAATACTTAAATGTGATAAGAAGGCTGAAAACTTGTGTGTCAGGAACATTTTTTTTCCTGTAATGGTGAGGATCATGTTGCAGTCTGTTAAGTAATGAGCCTCTGAAAAGATCCTGCTTTGTTCACACTTCACAGAAAATTGGTAGTTTAGAACTTGGCAGCTTAGAAACTTTCTTAGAAACATGGCAACTAAAGTCCCCAAAAGTTCCTCCTTCACGGAGCATGCTCTGACCCTTTGCTGTGCCCGGATTTGATCAGAGCAAGCATGTCCCAGAGCATACAGTGATGGGACATATTCGGTGTCACATCTGTAAGGGTGATTTTCTATAACAGTTCTACAAGGCTCCAGATATCAGAGCTAAAAGCAAGAAGGTAACATTTCTTGTTCTATCACTGAGCACCTGCCGGTGCATGAGCAATACGGAAGGGAAGCACGAAGCAGTGGTTTTTATAAACAGTGGTAATTAGGAGCAGACACAGCCTCCTGCTGGCTGCGAGTGGGGTCAGGAGTAGGATTTACAGCGATACAGGTACAGAACCAGGAGAGATGTGTGATATAGAATCAGAGAGGACAAAGCAAAAACTCTGGAACAGCTATGGCACGCTGTGTTACCTAAACTGGAAAGGAACCCCAGATGCCTGAATTTCATCATTCCTCTACTCTCAGCAAATAAAGCTGTTTTCTGGTGGCCTACTGTGAGATAACTTTCTATCACTACCTGCTATTTCACTGACTCATGGGGCAGAGGGTTTTGCCATCAGTCTAAAGCTACTAATATAGAATTTAAACATTTGCTTTTTTCTAAAGAAAGAAGGGTGTTTCACAAAAACAAATGCATGTTAAAATACCACTCAGATTACAAAGTAAACATGCAAATACACCCTGTCCCTTTAATTCTTTGTCCTGCTTTTTAATGTAGTCATTTCGCTACAATTTTAGATGAGAGAGTACATGCTATTTGCTACGGGATCTGGAAGCGCTGCCCACAGGACAGATGCCTCCTTTTTTTATGAAAATTGGAAGATGTGTACTGAATAAAGAAAAGACTTTCACAAAAAGTGAAGATGGTCTTTCATTCCTAGAATGGTCAGATAGCATGCAGGAGAACAGGACTTTGCCCCTTCTGTTGCCACAGAGCTCTTGTACTATGCTAAGCAGGTCATCTGTACCAAACTTTCACAGCTGGCCTCGAAGAATAGCCTTCTATTTTGATGTACAGATCCACAAAGCACTGCAGTTGGGATTTAGATATCTTCACTCCTCTGCTAGCTCATCCTGTAATCCTCCTACTCCTACAGTACCTTAAATTCTGACTTGAAAGTCAGTGTAAGTTCAAAAGTTCTTCACTTGTTACAATAATGAGAAGTTACAAGCATAGTTTGTGCCTGCTGTCTTGGGATCTGCAGGTTTTCCATTACTCAATCCCTCAGAAGGTGCCAGAGTAGAAGACTTTTGCAAAGCTCACCTAGGGAATTGGATTCAGCAAAAGAGCCAGGGGAACCTTTAAAACACAGCCAGGGGATAACCGGTGCCCCTAGTCCCAGCCTAGTGACCACAGCTCAGTGATGAGAGCATATGCATGGCTTCTGACCTCTTCTGCCTCTTGAGGCAGTTCAGTTTGTAGCAAGAGAACTCATTATTTATCAAATCAGAGAAAAGGCAGAGGCATGAGCCTGAACCAATCACACCTTGGGTAAGGAAAAGAAAATTAATAAATAAAATTATTAAATTGCAGTCCAGGCTCCAAGGGAAGCCTGAGCTTTTTTACCTTAAACAGGTATCGGATACAACACACAAACACGCCCTGCAGTTTCCATCTCAGATAAGTGTTCCATCTCCTACCCCACAGAAATGTATTTTCACACAATCCCAACTGTCTTCTGCTTTGCCAGAAGAAGAGGAAACCTCTTGGTTTTGAGCTAGAGTTTTTAAAACAAGCATGGTCCAATATGTTTGTGGTCTCATTAAGTGTGCTGTGCAGAGGATACACACTGACCTGGTGGGAAAACCTCTACAAGAAGGTCTGAAAGGACACGTTTGACAACAAAATCTGCCATTCTTGCAGGCACTGGCTAGGTAGAACAGCAGGTGGCACTGCTTGTGTACTCACATCGTACAGGACTGCAAGTCCAGTGAAGAAAGAAATGATGTAAAATGTAAACCTCCAGCTACAAACAAACAAAACAAAGTACGTTAGAATCCCACTCATTAACCACCAAGCTGCAATTCCGTGTATCAATGACACTATTCAAAGAATGACACTATTAAGGCAAAGACGTACGTTAATATGTCCAAAGTTTGCCCAGATCATAAGAGGAGTGGCTCTTTGTATGCCACTAGCACATTCAACAGACTTCACAAAGAGCAATTCATCCGCTGCCTAAAATCACCCAGATAATCATCCCAAACCTTCCCAGCACTAGCAGATGCATGGGTGGAAGTCAAACAATGCCAATCTCTCTCCGAGGCTTTTGGAGATTAGGCATGCTAAATTCATTATCACGTAAAGTGATTAATTACTGTCATGTTTGGCCTCAGTCAGGAGCTGGCAATGATTTACCCACATTAAACCCACACAGAAGCACACATGAATTGTTTGCCAAGTTCAGTGGACAGGGGCAGGTCACACTGAATATACACATACATAGTAAGGAATGAGGGGAATTTCACCCCAACAGAATAAACAAGTTGTTAATAAACTAAACACAGGAAATCTTCAAAGGAGTAACACCGTCTAAACCTTTAATTTCCAAAAATCTCCGCGACAAATCAGAAGTAACTACGTTTTGAGAGAGAGAGAGAGACTCCACCTGCCAGGGAAACCCCCAGGAGCTCCAAGACAGACATCAACTGTACAAAGTTACTACGTCACATCGGAAAGACATTGTTTCTATAATGACAGAGGTGACAGAGGGCAGGTGGAAGGACACCATCCTCCGTGAGTTGAGTCAGAAAAGTATTTACTGTTTACTATTTACTGTTACTATTTACTGGAAGTCAGCTGAGTGCAGGGAGAACTTGAAGGAAGCAGATGAAGCATGGTTGCTTTACAACTCCTCGCCCACAGATTTGTAAATATTTCTAACTGCAACTATCTGGAATATTATAAATAAATAATACACATCCTTTTTTTTTCTTTTTTCTTTTTCAATTAGGGTTTTTAGGCAGGGGTTTTGAATTAGAGGTTGAGTGCTAAATGGAGCATGAGGTGATTAGCTCAGAGTTGACACCTACCCTATGGATACACACTTTTAGACAGATGCACTGCAGATATTTAATGATTTCTTTCATCTCTGTGGCTTTCCTGGGAGAACCTACTTCCTTACACGAATAGCAGAGCAGCCACTCATAAGTAAGACATTTCAACCAAGCTCAGGAGAATCCTCCTTTTCTGTGGAAAGCTTAACCAGGACTAACATTCACAGAAGTGGTTGACGAGAGATTTGTTTTGTGCCTCCACATAATAAGGAGAATTTCCACACAGCTGTTTCCAAGAAATGTTTTGCTCTTTGGAAAACACAAGCTTTCACACAGGCCTCTTTTTCTGCCACTACGAAACAGTGCTGGGTTTTGACTTTCATGACAGCAGAATACACTTCAGCCCGCCGCCTGTGACTTTTGAAAGCAACAGCGTGCAGAACAGTTGCAGAAAAGATGCAGCAGAAGGAATCAACCTGTAGTCTGGCAAAGGGAAGCCATGGGAAAGGCAACAGAAAGGCTGACTATTTTGGAGGCACCAAAACAGCAGCAAAACAGCAAAAAGCAGTAAGATGCAAAACAGTAGGGCTTTTTTCAGGTACAATTGTGTTTCAAAGCAGAATACCAGTCTTATAAAGTCAGAAACTGAGGCCCTATAAGGAATAAAGGTGAGATAGGAGTAAAAGGAGACTTGGGAGTGAAAATAAAGGGGAAAAGCAAGGAATGTTTCAGTAACAGAGAAGGAGCAGAGAGTTGCAGAAGAACCAGGTGGGACAGGGAAGAGCCAGGATGCTCTCTGCACAGGGGTGGAGGGCAGGCTGGGAGGCAGGGAGCTGCCCGTGGAGCTCAGCTCCGGTGAAAGGCCCCTGCCGCTCACGGCTTGTGCTCCTGCTCACCAGGCCTCGCAAAACTTCTTCGGCAGGCTGGGTCGGTCTGCGTTCCTCCGGCGCCGGAACCACCTCTCCACCTTCCTCACCGGCAGGTCGCACTGTTTGGCTAAACTGATCAGCTCACCCTGGAAAACAGGTGAGGAAGCAGGGTTCAGATCCAGGTTCGAAGGTCAGAAGGGGCAATAGGGGCATCTCGTCTGACCCACTGCAGAGCCCAGGAGGCTCCTGGCAAGCCCAAATCCGTTCAAGCTAAGGCATCTTTCAGAAAGCTGTCTGTTCTTTGTTTAAAGACCTCAGACAGTAGAAAATCTTTCCATTCCCCCTGTAAGCAACTGTTTATTAATGCTAAATGCTGAAACTTTACATGTTTTTATGTGAACTTCTCTAGTTTCAACTTTCAAATTCTGGTCTCGTGTCCTTATAGGAGTTTGTCATCGAATCACTTCCACACCCTGTCTTCAGGGACTGACTCCCTTAAATCTGTCCCTCCAAGAAAGATTTACTGCAGCTTAAATAATTTTTAAAGGTCTGCACCGAATCTTGCCATGCCTTTCAGCGTTCTGATGCAGTATCAGCCAATAACCTGACTGACTTCATGAGCAGAGGCAACACCATCTTCCCACTGGATATTCTCCTGTTGCGGTAAACCTGTTAGGGATAATTTTTCAATAGATTACCCACAAAAATCCTGCAATTACCTTCCTTCTTGTCCTTAGGCTCTTAAGAGTTTGGCATGTGATGTGAAAAAAGTTTGTCATGTTTTATATTCCTTCTGGAAGTGTCACCATGGATAGCCTTATTTTTTAAGTAAAGCAATAGTTTTTCATGGAATGCATTTACCTTAATGGTATCACGTGAGACTGACTTACGTAGTCCGAGCACGTCGTACAAAAGTACGTTCATTACCAATTTTCAGATGTGCTTCTTTCCACTCTTACTTAGTGACATCTGTTCTTGTGGTGGAGACAAATGGAGACACTGATTTATATGCTCCAACTGCTCCATAACATGGAATTCCTCCCAAGGAGAAGGCTGCCGAGAACAGCAAAATCTCATCTTGTATTGGACAAGAAAAACTGACTCATAACCAGATGTTTGAGAGCTCATGGGAGAGGGAGGAAGCTAGAAGACCGGCTGAGGTGTAGCTGGTGAACAGAGAGAGCAAGGCAGCAGCCAGCTGCACCGTTCTTGCTCCACGTCACACTGCTGTCAGGAGTCTTGTGGTGAGGATATGTTCTGGTATCGCAGATTCTCTGAGATAAAAGTGCCGGCTTCAGTGCAATGTGGGTGCAGGGAGAGCTGTGGGGAAATCCTGCTTGCAAAGCCGGGCCTTGAGTTAGAGCTCTGCAACAGGAGCAGTTTTACTGAGAAATGTGTGGATTTCACAGACAGGACCACCATACTGGCAAGCGTTCCTGAGAACGCTTCCCACTACTGGGGAGAAAGGCTGGCTGCGCAACCCAGATGAATGCCTGCATTCTTATTTTAGCCTCCATTCTTTTACTTTTCACGCAGCACTGAATGTCCTGGGGCTCCACATGCCCCCCCGCAGTACGAGCCATGCCACAACAAGGCAGCAACGTGTTCACACTAGGACTACCCCTTGGGACTGGAACCCCAGCCCCCTGCTCATACATCCTTGGTAAGGGTTAATAGCTATTGCTTCAAGGCCAAGAAAGCCTGCAAAAAGGAGCTGAAACAAAATCTGATTCCTTTCCCTACCACAGGGGTCACATCCAGGGACTTCACTGACAAGGTTAAATCCTAAGACTGCCTGACAATTCACAATCCTGCCAATGCTTTTTCCTTCAGCAGCAGCCATTATAACTCTGGATTATCCTGCCAAGTTCTTCAAGATCACTATTCTTATCTCTCATGGGAAAACTACCCACCATTTGGGTTTGCAGTTTTCTGATGCTCCTTACAATCTCTGTGATGACGGCCAAGACTTTAGTTGCCTTCCTGAAAGGCCAATCTCAAACTCATGGATCGCACAGCAACAGAATGACCCACCCCAGAACTAGGAGCATCAAGCAATCCACACCTGCTGAGCTGCAAGGACTAGCAACGTGGGAGTCAGTTCAAGGCAGCTGATATGACAGGAATTTGCTAATATATGAAAAGAAGCCATCACGGAATCACAGAATGGCTGGGGTTGGAGGTCGTCTGGAGGTCCAACAGGGGGGTAGCTCTCAAATAGAGCTACCTAGAGTTGGTTGCCCAGGACCATGTCCAGATGGCTTTTGAGTATCCCCAAGGATGGAGATTCCACAACCTCTCTGGGCAAACTGTTCCAGTGCCACTTTGGGAGAACAGTTTCCTGTCCATAGAATTTTGAAATCTAAATTTTTTGAATGCTACCTGTAGAAAGCTGCTTCTCTCACATGTTCAGAAGCAGAACTGATAGCTGATGGCATTTGCAGAATGACCCCTGTGGCTGGCTGGTATCAGGTGGCCAGTGCTCTAGTGGTTCCTGCTGCTTTGTTGAGCTTCCAAATATGAGTGGCATTACCAAACTTCAGGATTCCAAATGTGATTTTATTTGGCTAAAGACACAAGGGCTAAATCTAGAGGAAAGCAAAAGAAGAAAGGACTCACCTCTTCAGGGTTCTTGGAGCGCGTACTGTAGAATGTTTCCAGCATGGGGTTGGGCTGAGCTTTTGGTCTCTGCTTGTCTCTCACACCCAGTTTGCTACTGAGGGGCAGGGCTATGGCTCTGCAAAAGAAAAGATAAAGGTTCAGCCAAAAAAAGAAGAGTGATTTCTGATACTGCAGCACTGTTAAAACATGATGTAGTACATAACAGCTGCCTCCCACATTTTGAATCTAAGCACAAGTATCGTGTCAAGCAGATAAGATAGATATAGAAACTGAGAAGAAAAAACCCCAAACTTACAGCAGAAACAGTGGGACTTGTATTCCACTGTCCTGAGCTCTGTGCTGTAATACACCAAATTACATGAGGTTGGGAAATGCTGTATCCTGCTTTGTCAACTTCTGAATCCACTGTGCTTGGGTGTCCGGGATTATGGCACGAAGCCCAGGCTTGCAGAGACAGCCATGATACCTGCCACTGGTCTTTGGCTTGCTTGCAGTTTATGCAGAATACCACATTGATGATAAGGCCTAAATGTTGTTCACTGCTCGATCTAGAATGCTCAAGATACGTGGCATCCACTTGAACTAAGGACTTGGCTCAGGATCAAGAGGGAGGCTCTGTCAGATGTGTGGTATTAATGCAGAAGAAATGCCCTGCTAAGCAGGAGGCCACTTGGTTTTTACTGGAGTAACTTACCTCTGTTTTTCCTGATCCAAGTCAAACATCGGTTGTAAAATAAGGACATAGCAACTAGAAACCAAGTCACAAGAAATGGATGCTTACGCTGGCTGTGCATCTTCAGTCTTTCATAGTGAAACAAAGCAAGGAAAAAATCTGCAAAGTTCTCAGGGGGTAACAGAACTGGGCATAGCATTGCTGTGCCTGACAATTCAACTCCTCCACTACAAACACTCGTCTCTCCCTTGGCAGTAGGGAACAGCCTCATCAAAATGGCGTGACGTGAGGCCCTGCACAGACACTGCACAAACAGGAAACTTGGCAAATCAGTGTTTTAAAAAAGGCCCAAATTAACTGCATCCTCCTTGTATTTCTGGAGAATTAGTTGTTCCTTATTAATCACTACCTTTTGCACACTACCACTGGCACCCAATTAGTCTCATTAGAAAAAAAGAGCAGACTGCTTGCCTAGAAGCACTTTTCAGCACCGTTGCTAAACACCTAACACGCAAAATCTCTGAAAAACCTTCTCTCTGCCTTTTGGAGTAGAAGTTTTTTGCTTAAGGTGTTAACAGCTTCCCTGAACAGTTACTGGGTTATCAACTGTAAATCGGTGTTGAGGGTGGTTACGAGCTGACCAATACCATGCAGAAGAAGCGAGCGCTGAGACCCAAGACTGCTCTGCCCAGTCAGTTCGGGCAGGTCCTCTGATCAGTTATCCCTAATGATTCAGACACGGAACAAGATTTCTTTTTTTTTTTTTCTTTTTTTACTTTGCAGCAAAAAAGCTGCAGAAGCTACTTCACTATGTAGGTGTTTAAAGGTGTTTTACTTAAAAATAGTGTGGGATATATTTATGACTGTGATTATATGGCATGGTTGCCTGTGGTCTCTTCTAGCCATACAGCCTAGACTCCATATGTGCATGTGCTTAGAATCCTAGAATCCTAGAATGGTTTGGTTTGGAAGGGACCTTCAGAGGCCATCCAGCCCAACCCCCTGCAGTGAGCAGGGACATCTTGAACCAGATCAGGGTGCTCAGAGCCCTGTCCAACCTCACCTGGAATGTTTCTAGGGATGGGGCCTCCACTGCCTCTCTGGGCAACCTGTGCCAGTGCTTCACCACCCTCATTGGAAAACATTTCTTCCTTATACCCAGCCTAAATCTGCCCTCCTTCAGTTTAAACCCATCACCCCTTGTCCTGTCACCACAGGCCTTGCTAAAAAGCCTGTCCCCATCTTTCCTAGAGGCCCCCTTGAAGCACTGCAAGGCCGCACTAAGGTCTCCCCGGGGCCTTCTCTTCTCCAGGCTGAACAGCCCCAACTCTCTCAGCCTGGCCTCGTCGCAGAGGGGCTCCAGCCCTCGGTGTATTTTTGTGGCCTCCTCTGGACCCACTCCAACAGGTCCATGTCCTTCTTCTATTCTAGATCAAGCATCCTTTCAGAAGGCTCTTTTGGAAGTTTTATTTTCAAGAACCCGTTTCTTAATTTAATTAACAGGTATCAAAAGCAATTTTATAAACAGACCACCTACCTAAGGAATATTGTAACTTCTATTACATTAAGGCATAAAACACATAATGGTTACACATTCTGCTCACTCACAGCCGATTTCCACCTTTCTTTTGCACAGCCCACCAGCCTGTACATCAGTTGCTCTTTTTCATCATCTCTGGGAAATTCCTTTGGCATCACTGGCTACAGGATCACTCACAGATGTACCAAGACCAATGAAAAAGATATGTTTCTACCATAAGAGAAGAGCCAAGGGTAAGTGTGCTTGCTAGCTACTTTCCAACAAGATACACAGTTATCACAAAAGCTACGTGTAAGCGTTGATTAGTTTCAGTGAAACTCAGCAGCACCCTGGCATCGCTGCAACTGGCGGACTGCTGGATGGCAGAGGAATATAGCCATCAGTGGGAATTTGGGGATTTTAGCTCTGATTGCTCTTAAGAAATGTTTCAATTATATCTTATGATTTGTTTAATACCAAAGGGTTAACAGTGACATTGGACCAGCAGGTCCTGTGCTAAGAACGACGACGCAGTATTTCAATGATATCCGTAACTATACCAAAATTGAGAAAACATTTACCTTAAGCTCTGCACTAGGTCTTGGTTCTTATATTAAGCGTTTCCTTGAAGTGGGCCTGGTCTTTCTTTTTTAAAGGTAAGTCATTCAATACAAGCTCCTCTGAAGAGGAAGATGTAATCAAGTTCTGTTGTTGAAGAAGAACCTTACTGCAGCTCCTTATCAGTCCACATTGAGAACTGAAAGGTTTGAAATTTTCCAGACACATTCAAAGGAAAGAGAATGTTTCTGCCAAGCACCAGGGCAGCTTGCCAACAAGTTTTTTATTGAAAAACTATTTAAATTATTCTGACTGATTTCTTAATTTTATTTAATCCCTGTCTTCTCTCCCTCTCCTGCTGGTTTGTTATGGGCATGGCATAAAATCTTACTACAACAGAAACAAGCCAGTTGCAGCTGATGAAGACAGGGTGTAATTAATCAAAGGTACAATTACTTTGTTGTTGATGTTTCAAGTTCAACCATGAATTATGGGACCAATCCTACTTTTATGAATATCATTGGGAAATCAAGGCCTGGAATTTTTCCTACGGGACGTTTGTACATGTTGGATATATGCTCTGACTCAGTTTTCAGCTAAATCTTGTTCCAAGCACAACCCTAAGAAGATAATGCTTGTACTGATTTCAACATCACAGATTCATCATCTCAGTTGCAGGGATGGTCTCATCGTGGCAGTTTACCAGCTTTCTAGAAGATAGAAGGAGAAAGTCTGAGGACTAAACTGTGCTGCTCTCCACAGCTAGGTAAGGCAAGACATGGTCAGCGAGATGATTCCCATCTCAAGCCTACTTCTTCATCAGTGAGCTTCTCACACCTCACAGTTTACATGGGAAAGTTCACACTAAGGCATTTTATTCAGTAATCACCAAAGAACAAACTGTCTTGTGCAAAACCTGCTGAAGTTGAAACTAAATGGATTAATCATGAAGGGGCATGATACTCCCTCACCTTGCCAAAGTGGGCTACACGCCTTCTGCAGAGGCTTTCAGAGTTAGCGTGAGATACAAGACACAATTTACCTTTGGGGGGGTGTTTGTTTGGTTTTTTTTTCTCCCACAAGTGTTTTGAATTTATAAGGGTAATAAGAAATGCAGAACCAGTGACAACAGCAACTAGAACTTCTATTCTTTGAACTGCACGGTCTCTTTTAGCTTCATGCTTTCCTTCAGCAGAGGGCTATCCCTGTGCTCCCGGAATAATCTCTACCTTCTCTCACTTACAGGAGAATGCTTCACATATCGAAGTTAAACCGACCGTTCCGTTTGATACAGGATCTCAAGTCACTACAGTGCTACTGTCCAAACTGAGTCAAGTCAGTTCACACTTCTCAATTAAATACTACGTGTCCCACGTCTTTGCACAAAAAACCTACCTATAGGACCTAACTGGAAGCTGTTTTCAGATCCTTCCTGATTATTGACCAACAACAAAAGTCTCTGTGCAAAGTGAATTTCAGAAAGATACATTTCAAAATGAAATACTTGAAAAGGGTGTCCTCTTCTATCTCCTGGTTCTGAGTTCAAGCATCTCTTCCCTGCTGATCAACAGTATCCCTTTCTTTTAATGTACAACACATGGCTCATGTACTGTCGCAACCCTCCTAAGAAGAGACCTAATCTTTCTGACTAAAATCCTCCTCTAGTGTAATTTGGGAACTATTTGGATTCAAATTCACTGACGTTGGCTTCAGTTCCCCAACAAACAAAAAACCACTGGTCAAGTCCAAAATCAGACAATTAAATTGGATGTAAATTCTGTTTTTCAACTTTCTGCTTTACTATCCCTCAAAGCACTTCAGTTTCCACCTTTTCCTAACCATACAGGCAAGGAACACTTTGGAATAGAAGCTGTGATTCCTTCATAATCATAGCGCTCCAAGAATTTCATTTTTATGAAAAAGGGTCTCAAACATTACAGAACCAGCAGAGAAGCCGACATCCCTGCTTTCAGGCGTATGTCAAGGGAAAAGTTCTGCTAAGGTATACAGGTGCTTGAAATCAGGCTCCAGGTTATGGGCGCAGGACGTATCTCCTTACCCACAAGCACAATCTGGAAACATCAAAGGAAGGGGAGAGGTTCCCAATTTCTAGGTCCTCTCTTTTCTCAGGACGTCATTACCTACCTTCCCCAGCACCCGCTTCAGTACTGTGGCAAAGACTAGGAGCACTGCAACGTAACAAGCTTTCTGCTCTCCAGCACTGAATGCCCCATTTTCCCACCTTCCCCAGAGCAAACCAGCTCACAGAAGAGTTGCTTCACCAAAGCGTGAGCTGCCGCTTCTCCCTGAGGGCTGCACCCACAACCTCCTCAGCTCTCCCAGGCCCCACCCAGCTACTGCATGTCCTCTTCCCACAGCCACCACCTAAATCCACAGAATAACTGCTTGTTAAATGGATGTCACTGTCTCAGTTTTTCCCAGTTCAGCCAGCAGGTGCCAAGGAGAGGAAAATCCATGCTCGAGGAAGCAGGGTCTTTCCCAGGTTTAATCTCCAAACCAAGAAGATGGAACCATCGGCCAAGCACGGTGGCTGATGCAGTTGCTGAATGAGGGATTGCAGAAAATTCTCTGGGCTTCTCCTGCTTCTTAGTATTTTCCTGGAGTTCTGACACAGACAAATGACATGGACACATTACCGCATTTCTGAAATCCCAGAGCAGGCACCACCAGGAACACAGAGCATATCTAGAGAAAAAAACACTTTGCACCCCATGTGCAGTTGCAATAGGTGAGGGGAGAATAAATTGCCAGAGGCCAAGCTAAAGCCACCAAACCCAAACTTGTATACTCATTACATACACTCATTGTGACCCACAGACGAGATGCACGAAGCTACAAAGTCAAGGCCATCTACACGGAGAATGAGAAATAACACACACATCCTTTCAGTCTGCAATTCTCAAACTTTGTGCAAATTACTTTAAACGGGGCTAGCACCACTGTACACACAAGGTAGCAGAGCAGCAGAGGACTTGATTCATACCTCCCATTCACTAGGGGAAGCTTTCCTCTCCAGGATGAATTGAACGTGAAACAGTATTGATTGAGAATGAGAAAATGTCATGCTGAAATAAATGACTGCAGAGAGTTAGGACAAACAAGAATACAGCTCAGAACACTGGCTTGTAATTGGCACAGGTAAAATACTGGCATGATTATAGGTTTCCTGGACCTGTAAAATGGGCTTGTGATGTTATCTTTTTTAAGGGTGTGACAAGAAGCTTTTATTTAATGAAGTTTGTGAATCAAAACAGCTTTAAAATTAATGAGTAGGAGCAGGCCTGTGGAAACTCTCCCAGCTGAGGCAGTGCTTGGATGGGAAAGAAAAAAGTCTTTTTATCTGGCCATCGGCACCTTAAAGCAGATGGGAAAGATTTAGATTGACTAGGAGCGGTGTGGCAGGAGAAAGGAGAGTAGAGGGACAGAGTCACAGAAGCACAGAATCGATGCTGAAAGGCACCTCTGAAGATCATCCAGCCCGCCTCTGCTGCTCAAGCAGGGTCACCTACAGCAGGCTGCGGAGGGCTGCGTCCAGCTGCGTTTCAAGTATCTCCACAGATGGAGACTCCACTCCCCCTCTGTTCCAATGTTTGACCACCCTCACAGTAAAAAAGCATTTTCTTAGGTTCAGATGGAGTATCACGCATTTCCGTTTGTGCCCATTGCCTCTCGTCCTGTCACTGGGCACCACTGAGAAGAGTTTGGCTCCTTCTTCTTCCTGTTCATGTCTTGTACCGGGGAGCCTAGAACTGGACAGTCAATGCAGGACATGGGGGCTAATCTCCAGCTTCACGCTGCAAATGTGTTCAAGTCACTGACTGACAGTGCCTACCTGAAGGAGTACTGTATCCAGCCAAGTCTTGCAGATCAGCAAGGAAGAAATGTGAGTCACTTGTGTTTTAATGGATACCTACAGCACCTTGGTTCCTACATCAGTGGAGGTAACAGAGACACCTATGTGCCCAGGAAAGTGCAGGATAAAATCCATGGAATTTATGGAATGCACAATAAATGTATTGTTTACAAAGAAGAGATTTGGATTCCAATTTTGTATCATCATAAAATGATTATTTAAAGAATCATGCACGCATTTGTGTTTACCTAAAAAATACCGGCTATAATTTGGGGGTTTTTTTTATTAAAAACATTCTCACAGCAGAGCTCTGAATCATTTCAACTTCTATAAACTTTTCCAAGTTGTCCTTGTATCACAGAGAATCTGGAGAAGAAACATATTTCTAGCCTACAGAGGTCTGCTTCCATTTTCTTGTGCAGCTGCTTTTTTAAAAAAGATGACAAAAACATTTTAATTGTCTTTTTTCCCCTCCTTCTAAGCTTAAAACCACTGTAGATTTGACTAAACTATTTCAAAAGATTACCTCTTCAATCAGCAACTAGGAATACAGATTTTTCAATCCAGTGAAGATCACTTTGAAGAGTATTCAAAACCGTCAAAGGGGACTTAACTCTGCAGTCTTTAGAATGGCTGACACTATGGTAAATATCAGTTATCCACCAGCAAATCGTGTTGTGTTGCAGACCACACTAACTATTGACTAAACTGCAGAAAGCAACAGCACCAGCTCAGGACCTTTACGAAACTCAATGAAGCCTGCAGGGTTTCTAGCTATGCCTTTGCCATAACCCCCAGATTTTCTGTGCTGAAGAGCAAAACACTCAGATGGCTCTGGCCAGAAAGAAGCAGCTACAAATGTCTCTACATGGCACTCCCAAGGAAATGACACTCCTGAACCCAGAGCAGCGGTCAGCACACGTTCACGTGGCTATGTGGTGCTGATTCGGAGGTCAGATGACTCCACCCAACCTAATGCATCTTATTCAGGCTTGCCTGTCAGGTGCGATACCCCAGATCCCCGTTACCCAAGATAAAGGAGACTTAACTGTATTTGGGTAGTCTAAACATGAATTTTTGGTGCAGTCAACCCAGAAACAGCAAGTAATGTGCAACGGAACACAAAACAGCGTGTCTGCCTTCTAGAACACAAGCATAAACCTCATCTAGGGCCTACCTGTTGTAAGTGTAGGAAGTCACATTGCTTATAATTAGACCTTAAGGGTAGGGTTTGTGTTCTATATTCAACACACTTCTTTAGCTAGTACACAGGGCTGGAAAGAAAGAGATGAAAAATGTACCTCGGCAGACTTTATGACCTGGAGTTTCTGTGGAACTCTTCAGTCATACGTTGGCACAGACAATAAAGCCAGCTTTTGGACCCGAACTGTCAGCACTATCCCTAAAAAACCCCAAACAGTACTAAAAAACCCCAAACAGTACTAAAAAACTTACCTTTCAAAGGCACATCGAATGACAACCAAGATTAAAGCAAAAGGGATACTGAGCAGGAGATCACGAGGCTGAGGGTAATGGACATCTTCAGACTCTTGCATGTCCTCCCAGGTGATTCCTGGGGGCAGCCAGAACTCATGCTGCCACAGCCACTCATTCAGAGAGCGTGCCATCCTGGAAGGAAGAGAGACCAGAAGAAACTGAGGACAGCCTTGCACACAGCAAATCTGTCAGCACAAGCCAGCGAAGCAGACAAAGTATTACACCCTCGCTGAGGTTGCATCTGGCTGTGAAAGCAGAAGAGGTGTGGAACGCATCAGCGCCCGAGGAACTGATAACCTGCTCGCAGATTTTTATCGGGTGCTCAGTGACTGCTGACTCCTAGCACAGAACCAAAAAAGGGCTAAAATGGAGATAAGCGCCTCAGAATTCAACAGAGCATTACTGTCATTCTCAGCAAGATGCATCAGAGAGTTTTAAGTTTAATAGTGCGGCTTCTCAGGTTCATAGGTTCCTTTCTACAGGACTGACATCACGAGGATGTGGCAAGTCTGCTCCAGGGCTGGCTACCAGCTGTCCTTTTATAGGTACATATCCTTATTTTTTAGTCTTTGATCTTTTGTATTTATTTGTTTCTATTTACACATTGCAATTCCACCATGTACATGTGTGCGTATGTATGCATTATAATTAATATTATACTGAGACTTCACCTTTAAAAAAAAAGAAAAGAAAAAAAGATCTATCTTCTGCTTTAAATGATTAAGGAAAGTACTTCCAGGTAAGCATTTCTGTGCTACCTGTCATTTTAAAGACCATGCCTGAAGGTGGGATTTACATACAAGATCAGAGAATTTAGCAGTATAAAAGACAGCGGAATGGGTGTAACAAAGCATTCAACATGAAAATACTGTTGCTAGAATTCTACCTCATACACAAATACGAGCTGCACTGCCCTCCAACACAGGCTGCTCGTTCTAGCTGGTCACAACAAATACCCCAAACACAAGCTCTGAATCATAACATCTTTTCTTGATTCGGACTTTATTATTCATCTCAATGTGTCTTTTGATCTGACTACAACAGGGAAGAACAGGACCCTATTTCTTCAGATTTGACTCTCATTTCTCCTGGAGCATGCACAGCCAATTTGGTACGATGACAAAGCTGCTTGCAAATAGATGTGTAATTGATACCAAGTGGATGCAAACTTTCCGACCACTGAAGATACACAAAGCAGGAAAACACTTTCCCCTTTTCCCCAAAGAAAAAGGAAAACCATCTTATTAAAAATGCATTCTTCCCCTCCTCCCTGCATTCTCTGATTTCAGCTTTTGATACCAAAACACACAACATAAAAATACCTCCTAAAAATCAAGAGCCTGATATACTGCAGGACTGCAACCAAGAGAAGTGGCAGTAAGGCTAATATCCAGCTTCACTAGCACCAAAAAGAGCATCCAGGTCTTTTACCAGCTTTCAGTTTGACAATAATCACAGTATTTTCTTTCTGGTGCAGCTTCTGGGACTCTGGAAACTGTGGTTTTGCTCCCCCTTCCAGGCTGTTCTCCATGCCTTCTGCTAGCTCTCCTTCCAGTGCAATGTCTGGACAAAAGTCATTGGCACATAAAATGAAGATGAACAGGGTTTACAGACTCTTTAAATTCTGTTTTAAGAGCCTGACAATCAAGATGTGACAGTTTTTAAGTTGCCTGCCAAGTCTCGAGTCTCTACAACTCTCTGGGGCCTGGAGTATAACCTAACTTCCCCCATCAAGGCTGTTCTAAGGTGGGAATACCTGCTACCCACTGCTTGTCCCCTTTTCCTCTGGCAGGGCTGTAGGATCCTTCAGTGCGAGTTCCCCTTCCGCCTCGCCTTTGGTGATTCAGCAAAGGCACCTGAAGCCAGGACCACGGGAGAGTGGTGACAGGGCTCGTTGTGCATTAAAAAGAGAGAAGCTAGCTGAAGCGCACATACATACATGCTAGAGAAAGCTTTTCAGACTACTCAGTAAACATGCTATTCACCAGCACAGCTCCATTTGGGTGACACAGACATAAGACCATGGGACAGCTGGCTACTGTGCTGAACCTCAGAGCTTCGGTGAACCATGTTTTCAGGATGTCCCCGAGTCTCCTGTAGACTGTGTGAACACAGGTTTCTGCACAAAACTCTACAGTTACAGAGCAGAAAGTGTCTATGTAGAAGCAAACTGTACAAGTATGGGCTTAGCCTACAACAAATTCAACACACCGTCACTATGAAATGTGGTGACAGTGTCCCAAAACAGCTTGTGCAATTCAGATAGGTACTGGATACCAGCTTAGAAAAGTCAGATAACCTAAGCGAGGTGTCTGAACTACAAAGAGCTTTACAAGGCATGAAAGACACCGACCTCAAAAGTGTTGGTAAACTTCCTTAGCTGTTCAAAATTTCAGCTCTAGTCAGGAAAAGCATCAGGACATCAGGAATACGTAGAACTATAGAGAGAAATCACAATTCCTCCCTGCCTCAGCTCTTCAGAAAACATTTCTTCAGTACCACAGGGTTAACCCCCAGTGCAGAGACAGCAGGCACGCTAGGGAAAGCTGCCATAACAGCCAGCTTTGCAATTACACAACCGAGGATTCTCCCTCCAGAACTCTACACAATCTGGCAGCTACAGAAAAAGATGCAACACACGCTTGGTAGAGGACAGCAGCTGAACTCTGCCGAGGTCTCTCTGTGGGGAGTATATAAAGTCAGTCTTCCAATTTGCTCAGGGGGAATATTCTTAGATTCAAAGTGCTAAGGAAGTAAACAGCCATTATCTAATCTGCTCTCATGTGCAAACTATATATAGTCAGGATCACCTTCCTGGAAGATGTCTTTATCTCTGCAGCTTTCTTCACACATCACAAACATATAGAAAAGGGTACAGTATGAAGCAACATATTAATCTTTTGCAATTTACACAGGCCAAGTTGCCAAGTCGAAGCAGCTGGAAAGCTGAAGACAACGGTGTGTCTGAAATGCCCTTTGAGCACCCACAGAAAAGCGTAAGCCTCACACAGCACCCTGCGTGTTAGCTTTGTAATAATATACAGGACGAAGCCCTTCAGCTCTGAATACAAGTGTAAGAGACAGCCTCTCACACACAGAGTTCAGCGAGAACAAAGGAAAAAAAACACCACTGCAAAACACTCTCCCGTACCTGACACTAAACAGATCAGCATCAGGATTTCACAAGCAGTGAGCAAAATAGCAAACGCTGGAAGAACAGCACTAAGTTTGTCACAGAATATACATGTAAGGATGAAATCAGTAACAGAGAAGTATCACAGCCATGCCATGGGGACAGGGAGGACAAGGCTTCGGCACTCACCGACCCTATACTGTGACAAGATCAGGCACTCAATATATAACCCAACAAAGCTCCTTTAAGTTGACACAGCTAGAAGGTCTTGGAGCAACTGGACTTTGTGCAGCCTGCAGCCCTGTCCACTGTATATACTTTGTTAAATCTTGCCTTTCCTTTTTTTTTTTTTTAAACGTGTTTGTTTTATCTGAATCCTTAGAGTTACAAAGGTCTCTGCTGTCAGGCTGCCCTGACCTGCTCCAAGGAAAGCAAAAATTGCTGTGCTGGCCAGCAGGAATGCACCTGCAGCATCTGCACGCTGCAGCAGAGAGCAGCACTGCAGGGCTCCCTGAACCCTGAGCCATAGATCAGGAACACTGCTACACTTAAACCCCTTCGGGACATATTTATGTAGTTTCATTTTCAAAGCAGAACTGCTTGAGAAGCAGCACGGCATCTAGCTAGAAAGGTTACTCCTTGTCTCACAGGTAAAATGGCTAAGCAGGTTTAACCAGAAAACGTAACTGTTGCTTACATCTTCAAAAGAGTTATTCTGCTGCTTCACTTACAGAATCTATTCCCAAGCTAAGCATTAATATATAGGTACGTGAACACTCATGTAAATTTACACGTGAATATAGGAGATAAGGGTGGAGGAGAAACAGGGGGAGAGAGACTTACGAGTCTTTGTACAGACCTGGGTAATTACCTGAAGAAGACTCGGTCTAGGTATCTGCCCCGCAGTTTACAGCTGCAGCATTAAGCTAGACATCATTGCATTAGCCGCCGTTCACTGCTTATACTGTTAAGATAATATAAAGATCCATCATGAAAGAAAAGCTTACACTGGAGTTTTTAATTTGCTTTTTGACTAACCAACGTTCCTTCCCCCAACCCTCCTCCCGCTGCCTTAACCTTAGCGCAGCAGATCCTGGTAACATGGATGTGACAGTGATTGTGGTCTTTGCTGTAAGAATTCTGAACCCAATAGCACAGAACTTCCAACTTCTTTCCGAATTACAACATACAACTTGCTAAGTTGTTTCCTCTTCTCTACCTCAAGGAAGCTGTTAATTTTAGGACTGGGCAAGAGTTCACTGGGCCACTTTCAGCTTTTTGCTATGACAGGCAACAATAATCCCTTCAATAGGGGTACCAAGCTGTATTAGAGGCGTCTCAATGTTCTTGCATCAATTGCTCGGACTAGAAAGCTGTTCCTAAACCCTCTGGTGGCTACAAAATAACCACAATAAAGAATTCTAATGCCATTTGGTTTTGCATGAACACTGGGTGTGCTGGTTTTGGCTGGGATAGCATTAATTTTCTTCACAGTAGCTAGTATGGGGCTATGGTTTGGATTTGTGCTGAAAACAGTGTTGATACCACAGGGATGTTTTTGTTATTGCTGAGCAGTGCTGACACAGAGTCAAGGCCTTTTCTGCTCCTCATCCCACCCCACCAGCGAGCAGGCTGGGGGGCACAAGGAGTTGGGAGGGGACACGGCTGGGACAGCTGACCCCAACTGACCCAAGGGATATCCCACACCATATGACATCAGGCTCAACATATAGAGCTGGGGGAAGAAAAGGAAGCGGGGGACGTTTGGAGTGATGGCGTTTGTCTTCCCAACTCACTGTTACGCGGAATGGAGCCCTGCTCTCCTGGAGATGGCTGAGCACCTGCCTGCTGATGGGAAGCAGTGACTGAATTCCTTGTTTTGCTTTGCTTCTGTGTGCAGCTTTTGCTTTATTTATTAAACTGTTTTTATCCCAACCCATGAGTTTTCTCACTTTTACTCTTCTGATTCTCTTCCTCCACCCCACCGGGGGGTAGCGAGCGAGCAGCTGTGTGGTGCTTAGTTGCCGGCTGGGGTTAAACCACGACAGTCCTTTTTGGTGCCCAACATGGGGCTCAAAGGGTTCGAGATAATGACAGATTTGATTGGAATGTGCTAGATTAAATTTATAGCTGTTATTATTGTTTAGCTATTAATTGACAGGCTCCTGTGCTTGCCATGGGGCTTGTTTGCCTCACCATACATTAGAGTCCAGTGATCATTAGTGGCTGTTTTTTTGCTTTCGCTGGTTGCTGTACTGCTTATCATCTACCGTGCTGTGCCTGGGAACACTTCGATAACAGCAATGGCGATGCACCTGGGCTGGCAGGTGGCCAGGGCATCGCTGCTGCTTCTGTGCTGCTGTACTGGACAGGCTGGAACTCCAGTGCGAAGTCGAATTGAAGGGACTGTGACCTGTGGATGAGTCCACGTGGGAGCAGGGCACCCCGAAGCGTCTGTGGCCATGAATAAGTCCACACCAGAGCAGGCACCTCTTGAAGCACCTGTGGCCATGGTTATGTCTGTGCCACAGCAGGTTCACCTCTGAAGGGATTGTGGCCCAAGGGTAAGTCCACGCTGGAGAAGGTACACCTCAAAGCATCTGTGGCTGTGGGTAAGTCCATGCTGCAGCAGGTACACCCTGAAGCATCAGTGGCTGTGCATGAGGTCATGCTGGAGCACCCCAAAGCATGTGGCCATGGATAAGCCCACAACAGAGCAGGTACAACCCTGGGGGAACTGCAGCCATGGGTAAGGCTACGTTGGAGCAGGTTTACTTCTGAAGGGACTGTGGCTGTGGGTAAGGCCACGCTGGAGCAGGTCTATCTCTGAAGGCATGGTGGCCCACGGATAAGGCCATGCTGGAACAGATGCACCTCAAAGCGACTGTGGCTGTGGATAAGTCTATGCAGCAGCAGGTATACCCCTGCAGAGCCTGTGGCTCATAGATAAGGCTCCACTTGGAGCAGGTACACCCCTAAGGGACTGCAGTCTGTGGATAAGTCTAAGCCAGAGGAGGGGCAAGGGGAGGAGTTCATTGCAATGTTAAACCCTACGGTCTTGTCTAAAGGGACCAGGGGTGGAGACTGTAATGGAAATACCTTTAAATTGTTGTAACCCAGAATCTGAGTTGCATGTTATGGGAATTACTATAGCAAGAACTCCTTGTTGCTAGCCAGGCTAGGAGCAAGGGCAGGAGTTCACTGTGATTTTAAACCCTATAACCTGGCCCAAAGGGACCAGGGGTGGAGATGGATATATGGATATGAGTTGCATGTTGTAGGAATTACTATAGCAGTAATTCCACTGAACCAGTGGAGGACAAGTCTTAACAAGAAGCAGTGCAAGTCTTACACGAAGCAGTGCAAGTGCAGCAGCGACCCGACCTGAGCTGGCTTTGGTGTCCAGTAACTCCATGCAACACACCACCTCTCCTGTCCTGAGTGACCACCACAACAGATGGAGCCCAAGTCATGGACTAAATGAACTCAATGGACATTTTGTGGACATTTGTGGACATTTTAAAAACATTTTATAGGGGTGGTCCATAGACTAAGGGAATGATATCTGTATATTATATCAAAGGATGGGAAGGGGAGTGGTGGTTAACGAGGATGTATTGTGGGAAGGGGAGTGGTGGTTAACGAGGATGTATTGGATGGTGCGGGACCTATTCAGCTTAGTTGCCAGCTGAGGTTAAACCACGACACTGGGTTTCACCACAAACAAGTTGTTCTTACTGTTTATGGAACAATACTTTTCTCTCATAGTTCATGGTCTAGGCTAAACAAGTCCACTGCTTCTAATCCTCTATATTGTATATAGCTAATGTAGACAGCTAATACAACTAGCTATAGCCAGAGAAACGGAAAACCTTTCTTTGCACATTCCTCTGTTTCTGACTAGCTTCTGTTTCTGAACAGGATCTCTGAGAGGCATGTCTAGCATTAACATCCGCATTTTTAAATATGAATTTCTGCGAGGCACATCTAGCGTTAACATCTGCATTTTTAAATACGAATTTCTGCTGTTAGTCCCCAAATACACAACTCTGCACACTGTGCTATTCAAGGTCACCTCATTCTTCTTACTCTGGCCACAAAGGCCTTCCAGTTCTTGATTATACTAGAGATGGTCCATTGTCTGCAGGTAGATTATACAAGTTTGTGGGTGGACAATGCCACAGGTACAAACATCCCAGAAGTGGCTCTGGGCCAAGCCGTTTAGGTCTGCCAAGTCTTATTAGCTTAAGTGCAGCATCATGCTAACAACATCGCTGCCAGAACCTGCACAGGTATTCCTGCAGAAGGCTTCCTGGTATAGCCAGTTTTCCCAGGATTTAATTAACCACCAGCAGCACAGTACTGCCACAGGGGAAATTCTTAGTTAATGTGGAAGCACACCACCACAAGGATGCAGTTACATTGCTTCTCGATTCAAGTTGCTTTATTTTTGACATGGGGCTATGGCTGAAATAATTAAAACCAAAAAAGCCTCTTAAATCTTCATATGCTGGAGACCAAAATGGAGAGGCTTGTCCTATCCTTCTGAGAATCAGCTGGGGTCAAGAAACAGAGTCCTCTGCATATTTACAAAGGTTCCCTGTTATTTCAAATTGGAAGAGCCATTGTATTCTAGTCCTACTCTGGTCGAGGCTTCCTGAGTTTGGGTTACCACTGCATCTGAACCTTTAACTAGCTTTGCTAAGAAATCAATTATTCAAGAATTCCATGAGTAAATTCTCTCCTGATAGCTCTTCTAGGCAGTTTCTTACTTATTTGATACTTCCCATCATCCCGATGTCTTCCACTTTCACTACAACTACCTGTTACAGCTGCACAAGAGAAGTTACAAGTTCAGACATGAAGGTTACTGCACCTCTCTTATGCAGAAATAAAAAAAATTAACCAAGAAAGCTCAGATTAACGTGACATAGGCTATCTTTTGAACACCTACATTATATTTAATCTCTTAGTCTCAGTCTGCAGGGGTTTTTTGTCTTTTTTTTTTGGTAAAAACTTCACACATCACAATAGTGGTATTATAGTTGCTGGGATAATTTTTTCTTCATGTATTTTTCCCAACATTTTTCATACATTTTTTCTAAGATATATCAAGTATTGTCACTAAAGATTTGGTAAAATTTATAGATAAAAAAAATCTTTGCTCCAAAATTCTTAATTACAGGTACCATTATTTTCAGCATGCTGAGATGGAGATTAGCTAGCTCCAGTCTTCCGCCTGAAGGGAATACATTAACCTTTTCAAATTTCACTTCAGCTTTGATAAGTTCATTTCCATTTCCTCCTCCCTGTTAGCAACCCTGGTGTCATACCTGCTTTCTGATATTGCCTTATCCATAACAACATTTCCTTTGCCTGAGATCCCTTTCTCTCCCTATCCCTCTGTTGGTTTTCACCACTTTAAGGCTCTTCTTATTATCAAGCAAATTTAACCACGGATGGACAGTGTCCAAGGGACTCAGCTGAAATTTATCAATTAAGAAAAATGCCTCTCTAAGAATGTCCTCCCACGGGAAAAAAACAAACAAAACAAAACACCAAAACATCAAAATCTTTCCTTATAGTTC
The DNA here is from genome assembly GCA_013401315.1 of Balaeniceps rex. Taxonomy (NCBI): domain Eukaryota; kingdom Metazoa; phylum Chordata; class Aves; order Pelecaniformes; family Balaenicipitidae; genus Balaeniceps; species Balaeniceps rex. The sequence goes on from VYZW01046081.1 coordinate 61,097, forward strand.
CAGTCCATGAACCACCTATTGACCTCCACTCTCTTGGCATGCCTTTTCCTCACTCTCTTTGTCAAAGTAACTTTCCTACAAACCCCACCACCCTCTACACCTCCATTTCTTTGAACTTCTTTTGGAGATTATTATAAACCTGCTTGCTGTGGCCATAACTGATGCAGAATCTCCAATCACATGGACGGATTCTGGTATGAATCTTGGGTACGAATTTCTTTTTACCTGGAGCTAATTCTGCTTTACTTCTCCTCTGTTCCCCAGCTTTCTCATCTCTTTCTCTTGCGATTCTGAATGCCCTTGTCTTTTCCCTAAAACTGCAACTTCTGGCAGAATCTCCCCTTTGTTTTTGCATAAAATAGGACTGGTTTTCAACTCTGACTAGTAATGAGAGAAACAAAACCACAATCTCCTTCCCTTTGTAATCATCAACACTATGTTCTCCAGGCTCACTCTCCTCATCCGGACTTTGTTCTCCACATCTTCTTTGGAAGCTGGCTGAAAACTTGAAATTATTTGTGCAGCCTTGTTTCTCCACCAATGACCAGTTATCCTCAACTTCCTGGCTTTCAGATGTTCTCCTCACTTAGATCTACCAGCTGACATTTCCTATCAAATTATTTCATGTCTGCTGCCCACCCAAGAATAAATTCATTTTGCAATTCTTCAACTTTTTCAAGGAACTTTTCACCATTTGCTTACTTCCACTGCTAGTCCAACAGAAGCTTGGTTCTTCCCTCCTAACTTTAAAAGCAGAAAGGCGAAATTTGCTTCCACAACCCCCTAAGAAAACATCTCTTTTCAGCCCACTGAGAGAGCTGGGTTGCTCTGCCTTGCTTCCTAAACTTTCCAGCTTTTCACCAACATTAACCCTATCTCATACTTTGGTGCAGGCTGCTCATGTGCTGCTCTGTTCAAAGGCAAGAGTTTTCACAGACACCCTCTTTTGGGAGACCTCTGTCCCAGAAGAAGCATAATATGCCCAAACAAACATTAGAAGCTGCAAATACAAGTCCAGCAAGCAGACAAACTTGCTTACCTAGATCTCCAGTGAACATCTTCCTTACTCAGCATAAATTACTTACTAGTTTCCATACCTTGTGCTCCGCTTGCCAGTTCCTTTGCTGCTAGGCTGCTCTGACTGCCAAGTGCGTGGCTCCCAACCAGACTGCCAGGTATGACCAACAGCACAGGTCTCAGGCTGGTGCCACTCATCCACGTCAGAATGCAAATCAGACAGCTCTTCTCACTGGATCATCCCTCATTGAGGGGGATGAGTACAACTCCATGGTTTTACTCAGTGAAAAACAAGTACTGGTTTAACCAGTTAAAATCAAGGCCAGAAAAAGCACTGAGTACCTCCGGCTTCACCATGTCTTTGGTCAGGAGGTACTCAGAGCAGCGGGCCCAATTTTTTCTTAGCCTTCCTCCTGTACTTACAGAAGCCTTTCTGGTTGCCCTTCACATCCCTCACTCCAGCTGAGTTTTGGCTTTCCTATCTCCATTCTTGTATGCTCAGGCAACACTTTATTCTTCCTGGCCACCCATCCCCGCTTCCACCTTCCTGATACTTCCATTCTGTGTTTGAGCTCAAACAACAGTTCCACGTTCTTCCCTGCTGGCCTCCTACCATTTTTGTTCACCTTCTTGCATACCTTCATGCCTGTCACGGTCCCTTCCCCCCAGCGCGTCGACCACACCACACAGCTTTGTGTTGTCTGCAAACATGCTGAGGGTGCACTCAATCCCAGTGTCCATGTTGCCGACAAAGATGTTAAACAGCGCCGGTCCCAATACTGACACCTGAGGAACGCCACTTGTCACCAGTCTCCACTTGGACATCGAGCTGTTGACCGCCACTCTTTGAGTGCGACCATCCAGCCAATTCCTTATCCACCGATTGGTCGATCCGTCAAATCCATGTCTCTCCAATTTAGAGACAAGGATGTCGTGCGGGACAGTGTCAAATGCTTTGCACAAGACCAGGTAGATGACGACAGTTGCTCTTCCCTTACCCACCAAAGCTATAACCCCGTTGTAGAAGGCCACCAAATTTGTCAGGCATGATTTGCCCTTAGTGAAGCCATGTTGGCTGTCACCAATTGCCTCCTTATTTTCCATGTGCCTTAGCACAGTTCCCAGAGGATCTGCTCCATGACCTTGCCAGGCACAGAGGCGAGACCGACTGGCCTGTGGTTCCCCAGGTCTTCCTCTTTTCCCTTTTAAAAATGGGGGTTATGTTTTCCCTTTTCCAGTCAGTGGGAAGTTCACCATACTGCCACAACTTCTCAAATGTGATGGATAGTGGCTTAGCAACTTCATCCGCCAGTTCCCTTGGGACCCACGGATGCATCACATCAGGTGACAAAGTGCTGTGTTAAGTTACCAGTGTAAAAAGCAGCAGAGACAAAAGCTGAAGACCTTTGCGGGCTCTGTCTGGTGCTTACCCCATGGCTATATTACTAAATGAAGTAACATTCCTTTGTTACTTCCAGGGCAGGGTGAGGTAACATAAACCTCGTTGTCCTGACACTTGGGAAAAATCACTATCTGCTACTGACTGCTAACTCTACAAACAAAAAAGTTTTTAACAAAAAAACACTGGAGACCGCATGCTGATTGTTTTGGTAAGGCACAAGAACACCATGTTCTACCATCCCTGTGTAAAAAATTACAGACCATACTACATCTTAGTAAGAACATCAGACATGACTAGCGTCCAAGTAAGGCAACTGAGGCATCCAAAGTACCAGCTAGAACATCTCCACGAAATACATAAAGACACATATTCCCAGATCTATGTGTGTTTCTTGACAGAGTACAAATGTAAAATGCAAGAAGGAGGCACCTATAAAATCTCAACGAGCTACTCAGCAATTTCTTTGGCTTTTTTCCTCCAGTCTCGCTGTAGAAATAGCAGTCACCGGCTGACATCACTTGATAGAACTGAGGAAGAAAACCAAGTTATTGGCCTCAGGCCATGGTGAGCTAAGAATTCAGGTTGGAAGATCACATAAAGAAATCAAGAGGGAGCTTACTTGACCCGAACTGCTCATCTCTTTCTCCGAATTCATCAGTACCAAACAAAGCAAGAGTCAGGCAGTCTTAGTGAGACCTTCTCCTTCAAACAGAGTTAACAGACAGTAAAAACTGCCAAAAAGCCCTCTAAGCAGAAATGCTATTTATCCCCAAAGACTGTACCAACAAGTAGTTTGTACACCAACAGAAGCATTTTCACAGATTTTGGAAGGAGAAAGGGACAAAAAGGAATCACTGTGAGAACACACACTGAATAAGGCTCAAAACTTTTAAGCATGAGCAGCAGTAACTTTGTGAGACCCTCAAAGCTCTTCCAAAGGCAAGTTCTGGCCTTACAACCCAGGCCCTGTGCATGGAGGTTCAGATGCTGAAGAAACAGAAAATACTTGCCCGGACCTTTAAATACGACACATACCCCAGACATCTTTTCTATTGCCAACTGAAATTTTTCAACTGATTATCACCATCCCCGTTACTCAGCAATCACATATCAGGCCTCAAGAAGTTTAATTCTAACTTAAAAACTGGGGAAAATAAAAAAGCAGGTAGTAGTTCAAGTTTCCAAGCCATACTCAAGTCACATTAAAATACCACACAGCTCTCAATAAAGCCTCTTTCATATATGCTCATGGGACAGTGCAATGCTTGTCCAATGCATTACCTGATTCTTCAGCCCTTTCAAAGCATAAATATTAGTCGTACGGTTCTGGTCTGATGGCCCTCTCCTAATCTGTCCTCTAAGAATCACCCTTGGCAAGCCTTTCTGTTCCCTTCCAGGAGAGCTCCTCCTCTTCTGCCCTGCCACCTCTGACCACATGCTTAATTCTGTGGTTTGTAGCAGCCCTCAGAAGCTCTTCATCCCTAGTTTCATCTAGAGTTCCTACTTACCTGCATTCCAAAGCTTCACCGTTGCTCCTTATATGTACAGTCAACCCCTACAGTGAGTCAAACACACGGTCATCCTTCTCTCTCCACAAATGGGCCATTTCCCCAAAAATGTATTTTCTAATTCATCCCACCAGCAACCGTGAGCATTCAGCTATGTGAAGGACTGAACTCCTGAACTGCTAATCTTAGGTCAAAATGAGAGAATCAGTTGTGATAAAATAGGAAGACAAAGGGACAGATGTGTGTGACTTCTCTGCCACAGATCTAGCAAAGATAAAACGTCAAAGAGGAACAGGATCATCTTGAATGCCAACACAGATTAGAAAAGCACTTATCTATGAGTCGTGATGAATTTGTTTGCATGAAGTTGAGGGAGGCATCTCATAGTACAATCTAGTACACCTACAAGATGGGGAGCATGACTTTTCACACAATCCTCATTCTCCTCCCTCGTTCAGGAAAAACACAGGCTTTAATTACTCTGTATGAGCTGGCTTTGAATTTCCATATCAACAGTTCCATCAGTTTCCCAGATATTTGTTCCCACAAACTCCCCAGGCTGTTCCAAAGCTTAGGTAAAAAAAAAAAAAAAAAAAAAACTAATTAATTTAAAATTAAAATTTTTTTAAATAATAC
>VYZW01046081.1:69553-96780 GCA_013401315.1 Balaeniceps rex
ACAAAGCCTTTCCTGGCTCGGCAAAAAGAACCTGGAAAAAAAAAAAAAAAAACACAAAATTAAGCCTAAATATATTATATATGCACCCCAAAGCAACTTCTGAGTGTACATATGCAACTAACTTGCAGGGACACTCAGCATCACATCAAGTAAAACACTGTGCTTGTGTTTCTCCCATATTTCTCTTAAGGGTGAGTAGCAAGCTTATAAAACTTTCCCTTACTCGTCTTAGACCTGAAAAAGTAGTGTACAATAACATTCTAGCTGCATTTCACTCTCCTGCAGAGAAATTGGCTTGAATGAAGATCTGAAGATTCCCTGAGAGATCGTTCATTTAAAACAACTGCTTCCAAAGTCTTGAGAAATCATCATAACCTGGATACGTGACAACCCAGCTGCTACAGAAAGGATGTTAGATCACTCGATCTGCTGCAAGCTGTGGTCACAAACCAAATTCTTTTATACTAGTTCCGTGTGCAGTGCTCTCCAGAAAGAGAAGTCCCATGGTTGTAACTACCTTGGAAGAAAATGAGGCAAAGCTCAGAAGTGTGCCTAGGTAGCTATAGCCTTACCACCTGCAGCTGTATTGACTAAACACTCATTTATCATAATCATTATTCACAAGTAGAAATAACTGGTTTGCAGTTTGATTTTTGTGTATCGAGCCCATATATGCCGCTTCCTAGAATCAGAGAATGCTAAAATGCGTGATCTACAGAGGCTTTCAGTTCCTTCCCTGGCCTGTGAAGTTCTGAATTGTGAACAATTCTGTGAATTGTTCTCTGCCGTAAACATTTCAGAAAACAAAAATCTGTCTAGATTTATGAATGTGAAAGCAATTTTTCCCCCAAAAGCTCTGCAGGGAAGAGTTTAGAATATTACAGAAGATGGTGTTATAATACAGAATATAAATTTAGGAAAACAGTATTAATTTTCTTGATATATATCTCAAAGGACAGAAAGCAATCAGACTTTCCTGACTCCTTTTTGCTTCTTGAGCCCTCTTGGGCTCATGAATACAATCAAAGATACTCATCAGCTGCCTTTCAGAAAAATTCTCAATTGCAGGAATGACTGATATAGTTGGTTTTGTGCTTACTGGACACTGCTAGGTCCATAAAAATGGGCCGTTGTTGTGATATTGACTCTTCAGAGCTTGTACTCTCCTTCAGAATGGGTACCATTTAAGTTCTGCACTCTAAAGGATGTCAGAAAACCATAAGTAGCCTTCAAAAACCACAATGAAAATGCCTTCCATCAAGCTAGTGACCTCATGAAGAGAAGAAAAGAAACTCCCTCAAGTGGAGAAGGTTTAAAAAGAACCCTTCCTTAGCTCTATTTCTGCCCAAAAAGTGCATACTAGAAAACTGAACTTTTAAGTCTGTGACGATGTCTGTACAAGTATACAACCTCAGGGATTCAGAGTTCAGACAGGTTGGTGTCCCCAGTTAAAACTGGGAGGTTAAGAGCAGGTAGTTTAGACATCCCCAAGCACCACCATTCATCTCCCTTCCTTGGTAGACTAGGGTCTCCCCAGGCACTGTCTAACAACACGGGAAAAAGGCACCAACTCAGAAGAGACATTTTTGTTTTGATTAGAGCTGAAATATAGCATTAGCTCCTCAAGCATAGCCTGTAGAGTTGGCAGCAGGAATCTAATCTTTGCCGCATGTGAACAGAGAAGCTGAGTCTCTCTGAATTACCTGTGTGGCAGACTGCAAAAATAAATCCAGTTTTGGTGGATCTAGGTGGACTACAGCAGAAGGACAATCTAATAATCATTTTTCATTGCAGGTATTTGTTCTCCTTCCTGCCTGGAAGCAGCTACCAAGCTGAGAAATCGCTACTCTCTGCTTTATCTCCTTAATATAACTCTAACACAAGATAGGAATTAGATTAAGAAAATCAATATTTTATATGAATTTCAGCAGTTTGTAACAGCTAATAACCCAGAACAGGTATTCCTCACTCAGCAGCACTGATTCTAGGTAAAAAGCACTTTTGGTTTAACATCAGATGCACTTTTCAATTTTGCTAGCTTCTTTGCTGCTCTGAACACAAGCATCTCACAAAGTCCATTATCTTCCAACATACAACCATAGGTTAACAACATAAAAGCTTTTTCCTTTTTTTTTTTTTTTAAAAAGAAATGGGGAAAAAGCTTCTCTGCGTTTTTAAGTCTCTGTAAGTCTCCTGACGATCTTGATAAACCGGAGCATCAATCATCAGCAGAGTCTCACATCTCACAACCAGTTGTCCCTGTTGGCCAAAGGAGAAATTGGCTCCTTTGGAGGACAAACATCACCACATTTGTCCTGTCAAACACACCTTCCATCTGACTTGCAAAACTTATCTCATAAAACTTCACATTACACTTGCAAAACAAGGAATTACCTTTAGATGCTGATAAACGATGTAGATAAATAAGCAAGCATTTTCAAATCTGGCTAGCCAAAATTCAGATGTCTGACTTCACGTTAAGCATCATTATCTATCCCGGAAACACTCACCTCATGCTCCGATACCTGAGTTTAGCCTTGTTCAACTGCCAGTGCTTCATAAAACCTTCCATCCAATCTGGCTTTAAGCGATTCCAGAAATGGAATTTGCCATCAAGCATTTGGTTTGGGTTTTTTTTAACCTAACTTTAACTTAAGATGAATTTTTTTTTGTCCTTACACTACTTGAATTTTGTCCATTACACAAATATTTTTAAAAATAATAATAATCACGAACATATTCTTCCAGCCTCGCGGCCAGCTTTGCCATCCTTTTCTCTGGGAACAGTTTTCATTGCCAACAGGAAAATCTTCCCTCAGTTTCACCATTTTTCATGCAAAGGGTTAAGAGCGAAGTACTGAAGACTCAACTAAGAGCTACCTACAGGAGAACAGCATGGCTTCTCAAAAAGTACCGCTACGGTCGCCTGCTCTGACCTTCCTCGCCGCAAAGACAGCTCAATATAACCCTTTATTTCTGTATTGATTTCATACGATCCGGCTGCGCCGTACCAGCGGCGCGGAAACTCCTCCGAGAGCGCTGCGCGAAGGATTTTTCCTCTCCCTCAGGCCGGCGCAGCCAGCAAGAGCCCGCCCGGCCCCTTCCCCACCGCGCCGGGAGCCCCTCGGCAGGCGGGAGCCGGGTCCCCGCAGCTCTTCCCTCAGAACGCGTCTCCGCCGGGGCGGGACCGGCGTGAGGAGCCGAAACCCCTCTTTCCACCGGGGTTTCTGCGGACCGAGCGGGAGCCCGTGCCCCTCGGCAGCGCTCACAGCCCAGGCGCCACAAGCCCCCGGCCCCGCCGCCTCCCCGTCACCACCGCCTGCTCCCCCGTTATCCTCTCAGGCAGCCCCCGCCCCGCCAGCGGCCCCGGACTCCCCCCCTACCCTCCCGGCACCGCCCGCCCCACCGGCTCCCGCCCTTCCTTCACCCGCTGCCTGCTCACCTCCAGCCTCCCCCGCCGGGGCGGCACCGACCCGCTCTCCGCTGAGACCCGCTCCGCGCCCTGCCCCTGCGCGCCCCGGGCGGAGCGAGGAGGAGGTGGCGGCCGCGGGGCGGGGCCGGCCCGGGAGCTGCTGTGCTCCCCGCTGGCGCCGGTCGGGCCGGGCCTCTCCTCACTCAGCCCTGCCCGCCGCCTTCCCGCCCGGGGCTCCGGCCTCTCCTCACTCAGCCCTGCCCGCCGCCTTCCCGCCCGGGGCTCCGGCCTCTCCTCGCTCAGCCCTGCCCGCCGCCTTCCCGCCCGGAGCCCCGGCCTCAGGGCAGCCTCCGCGGGGGGGTCTCGGCGCGGGTGGGAGAGTCCTGAGCTGAGGGCCCTGCGGCCCCCCGGGCCGGGGTCTGCCTCAGGCGGGAGGGCTCCGATGGGCGCCCAAAGCCAGCGGGCCATAAGCAGGGGCGCCCAGGCCTGCTGGGGACGGGGCACGGAGGGAGTTTGGGAGGACGGGCAGGTGCTGGTGACCCTGGAGTGCTTCACCCTGCCTGAGCCTTGCCAGGAGCAATGGAGCACACAGGAAACATGTTATGACATTAAAGGAAAACTTGGCCTGTTTGCCTTCCCCCAGAGGGTATGGATGTCTCCAGGAAGGGAAGGAAGGGCCAGCCGTGCTGGGACATGTATGAGGTGACATAAATGACATGGCAGCCCTCATGCAGATGGAATCCCAGCAGAACATCATCACCAAAGACACAATTTTCTGTCATATGTCACTGCGAGGTAATACTGCCATTTATAGCTGCCAAAGTGAGAATGAAATGCTAATGAACTAGCTTAACAGTTATTTCCTATGCACCTTTCAGGAGTGCAAACAAAAAATATAAGGTGAATCTTCATCACAAGACTCTTGCTCCTGTTGCAGTCTGATGGAAGAGACAGCCTTCAGCCATCCTGCCACTGCCCCGCTGAACCAGCTTCTGCTCCTTTGCTTGTCGTGCATGCTTCCCCCCTTTTCTTTTGCCTGTAACCTCTTCTTTTACCTGTAACCTCTTCTTTTACCTGTAACCTCTTCTTTTACCTCCATTATTCTCCTAAAACTCTTTACAACAAATCTGCTGATTTCATGCCCAAGCACCTGCTCTATCACTTGTGTAAAAATACATTTTAAATACATGTATGAGTGCATACATTCTAAAATCCAAACATCACGCATCAAGCAGGACATAGAGCAGCCTATAAATGCTTGACTGGATGATGCTGGAACCCACTTCTGCAGTTCCACATTTCATCTTTTGCCAACAACGAATGTGTTTAGCTTAATCCAGTGTTTTCTTCACAAGTGAAGAAAAAAAAGGAAAAAAAAAAAAAATAAGGTCCTTCAGCAAATTGCAGCTGCTCTTTATATGGAAAAACAGTGGTTAAAGTACCGTATATTATTTCAATCAAAACAAGGAGAAAGAGCTAATACCGTGGACCACACAGTATTATGTAACACAGGAGGACAGAATAGATCATCTTAAGGATTTTTTTCATTGTGTTACATAGGCCAAAAAAAATTCCACCCATCATTCTTGCTTTCAAGTCTTGGGAGTACAGATCACGTGTACTATTATTGTTTGCCAGTGTGCTATAATACGTTCTTGGAGCACTTAAGACTGTTCTCTCATCTTACTAAAACGCTGTCCATCAGCTCTTTATTTCCAGACTTTTCTAAAGCTGTAGTCAGCACGGTTATGATGCGCATGGTTATAAATACCTGTGCGGATAACAATGTTAACAATTTTAAAACAAATGCAGTGACTCGTTACAGTTTTCTCGCTTACACATTTAGGTCCACATGCGCTGTTCCAATCAAGCAAGACACAATCAGGCTCGTAGCAGACTGATGGCTTGAAAACAGTTTCTGCTCCAGTAGCCAGGTTGCCACAAACAGATTAGTATCTGGGCAAATATATCACTGAATATATTTGCACGACGTTGTAGGGCCTGGAGTTGCAATCATGTCAGGAATCTCTGGCCATATCATAGCCCCTTGGGGGGACCCCAGTGCTCCTACACGCAGGTAGTGGTCCTGTAGCTCATCGGGCAGCAGCACTGAAACCAACTTAAACCAGCGCTTGACCTGCAGCATCTGTATTTATAAAGCCAGATTTTCTGGGTCTGATCCAAAGCCCACTGACGTCAATGAAAAACTCCCACTGACTTCCAAAGGATTGGGATTGTTACTTCCATGAGCAAAAATCTGCTCATTTCAGTGTGTGCAGAGGGTGAAACAAAAACATCTAAGACCCCTGGAGCAAAGGAAGGGGCCATGTTCAGGGTGTTATTTGTCTTTTTTTCTTTTTTTTTTTTTCCCCTCCTTAGGTTAGCTGTGACTCTCTCAGTTAGAGAGGTCCTGCCACTCAGGAGGAGCAGCCTCTGCGTAATTGCTGGAGAATCACACCAGCACACAGACCCACAGCATCGTCAAAGCACAGCACAGACCTGCAAGGCTCCACACAGCAAAGCAACTCAGAACACAAAGCGTTGGTGAGGAGGCCTGCCCTGGTGCACAGGGATATGACCTGTGCATGCCTCATCAGTTGTATAAATCATGGTGAATTTTGAACGATCACTATGAGTGCTGAACACTGCCCCACACTCCCACGGTAGGTAGTGCTCCCTTGAAGCCATAAAAGTTACCAGTCTTTTGGGGATATGTACTTCGAGACATCCAAAGGGGTCTGAAACGCAAAGCTGGACACACAGTCATTAAATATCGGGCTTCTTCAAGCTGTTTCATGAAATAAATAGGATTTGAGGTCTTTAAAAAATCACTTATTTTAGAACATAGGCTGCTGAACCCCTGATGGGTTAGTATTTATGTTACAATGTATTTATGAGCAAGAAAACCAAGTTTTTTAAAACATAATCGTTTATCCACCAGCTACCCACTACGAGCAGGATGATATTGTGTTCAGATGTCAAACAAGTCCTCTAGCTATAGTCTACGAGAGAGTCACCCTCTGAAATCCTGTTCAGCGAGTCCAAATAAAGCTCCGGCCAGGCCTGATGGCCAGTTTGGCTACGAGCTCTCGGGTGCGATGCTGGAAAACCTGACCGTGGCCTTTGCCAGTGTAGACAGCACCCTCGTGTGGAAAACCAAAGACCTGTTCGGAGGCAAGGCAAACCCGGAGCCCCGGTGTCTGCGGGGCTGTGAAAGCGCTGCCAAGGGAAGGTGAGGAGCAGCAAGAGCTTTCAGTGCTGGCACCTTTGGTGTGGGAGAAATCCCTGGATGTTCGCAATTTGGGAGCTGGGCTCTGCCAAAAATGTGCATGAGAGTGAGAGAGAACTTACATTTAAGTTCAAGTCACTCAATCACGACTCTCTCATGACACCTTGTCCTACCATCTTCTTCATGCACCTCTCAATCCTAAGGATCCCAAAGCCATAATTCAAGACCAGGACACAGCACATCCATGGGATTGGTTCATCTACTCCTGAAATAGATCCTGTTTATGAAGAAAAGGGGGAGGCTGTCTTCAGCAGATAGTGCAGTTCCTCAGATCTTGAGAGAGAATACTGTGAGACAGTGTTAACTGGAACTGCGTAGATAGTTCAGGGAAAAGTATGCAATTATTTACACCTGAAATCTAACAAGATGCTGTTGCTAACATGACTGTCCTTTTGAACATGCCTTTCTGGTTATCACTTCACTCCGCTTTGACAAAGCGACATAAGTTGGGAATTCGGAAAGAGTCATCAGTAACAGACAAACTCAGAAATCTACTGTCCTGTAGGGTATGGTTAGGCATGTCGTTATGGTCAGGCAGTGAGGGTGACAGTGGACAGATACGATGGATAACATTTAATTTATGCTTCTCAAGAGGAGGCCCAACCGTTATTAACTGCAGCAAACATCCCTTTCTTCTAGAAATGCTCTTGTTCTAAATTGGTGACATTACACATGCCAACACTCCTAACCCTAACAGGCTAAGGAGTCTTAAAGTCCTTACGTCATCAGCTAAGCTAAGTCATTCAAAATAAATCCTCACGTGTCTTCACAGGAAGCAGATAACTGTCTCAAGTCTGCTGGCCACCCCTTCTTTAGAGACTGTGAGTTCTAGCTCCACTTGGGCACCTCTGCATCTGCCTGCTCCCTACACCTGGCTCTGCACAGTTTCAGCATTGGCTGGGGTCAGTAGCATAATGGGCATTTACATGATTGAGGCGTACCAGAAGGAGTCCAGCTCCATTTGCAGTTCAACAAAATATAATGCAATAATATAATGCACTGCACACGTAAATGTCTCAGATCCTGTTTCTCGGAAGGCCACCGAAGCCTGCACTTTACAACAGCAAGAGCTTAGTTTTACTTATAGCACCTTTACAAATGACAACACGCAGGTTGTTCCGACAGCGCAGTCGGTTTCACCAGCTACTGGATGTTCAGAATGCTGTCTGGAAGCACTGACTTGTATATAGCATGTGTTGTGGTTATATTGAAAAATCTGATTCAGCAACTTATACCTAGATCCTCAACTTATTTTTATATTGTCACAAAGTATAGTAAGCAACATGAACACACCAAGAAAAGCTCTTTCATATACCTTCCTAGACATAATGTGCTCAGAGTGCTTTGAGCAGGTCTCTGCCATCTTATTTACCCTGAATGCAGAACAGCTAGTGGGATTTAAAGAATGCCTTGATTAGGAAAGGATTATATACATTTGCAAACCTTCTAGGTCCCTGTCTCTCTCCATCCACCAATGGCTGTTCTTGTAAAAGCAGTGAATTTCCTGGAATAACAGCTCCCTTCTGAGGGTCAACACCATCCCAAGAGATTCTAATACTATTGATCACACTACTCCCTAGGAAGATAATGTGCAGCTCCTTGTTACCACCATTGTACGGATATTTTTGTTAGTCTGCTTTCCTTTTTCCCCACTTACATCATCCTCAACTCTTGGTGCCATTCAATTTCTTCACTTGTTTAAAGCCCCATACATAATTTTTTAATTTGGGGACACTGGATCCCTCCCCCTCATCTGTCTCTCAGCAGCTATCTGCTACCTAGACTCTGCCCTGAATCCTGCAGGTGCCAGATGATGGCCCATTGACACAGCTCCAGTTCCTCTCTTTCCCACTGCCATCTCCACTCCTCTGACACAGGCATCTGCCCTTACTGTGCCATTTGGTTTCTAAAAATCTAATGTTTAGAATGACAGAGGGGCCTCAGATGCGCCATGCAGAGACAGCACGTCCCGGTGCTTATTGCAGTCCACTTACTCACTTCTGCTGCCGGCATCCACTGCACCGCCTCACTCGCACATTTTTCTTGCCATGTCTCAGCCCGACTTGGTTGTCCTTGGGTATCCTTCCAACCTCAGTTATCCAGAGAAGGTGGCTTATTGCCTGGTGCCAAAGTTCAGAAGCTCGAGCCGAAGTTACAGCTTTGTGAGTGTAATAGAAAGAGAGAGACGCAGACACCATGAGCTCTTTTGGCAGCCATGCACCTCCCTCCCCCCCAGTCCCCAGCTCTGTGGGGAGGCACATGGAGCAGCTTTGTTCCTATTTTAAGTACAGACCAAAGTAGCCAAGAGGAATTTTGGCTCCCCTGTGCAGCCTGGCAGGATTTGTGTTACAGACCTCAAAGGACTGCTACTGAGTGTGCTGCTCCAGGGGATTACAGACAGGAAAGCTGTGCTGGATCTCTGTCCGTCTTGTAACATCCGCCAGCTCCTTCTGCTTTTTCTCCATCCCTATCAGTCAGATAACCCTCTTCAACAAGTATTAGTCCAATGTTTTCTTTAGAGCTCCTCTTGCTATGAACGTACTTAAAAAAAGCCCTTCTTGTCATCCGACACAGCACTGGCCAGTTTCAACTCCGACTGAGCTTTGGCCTTTCCTGTCTTCTCCCTGCATATGCAAGCCACAGCTCTGCCATCTCCCTGCCAAGCCTGACCTTACTTCCAGAGATTGTACAATCCCTCTTTCCTCGGGAGCTCCCCAAAGAGTTCCCTGTTCAGCCAAGCTGGTCTTCTGCCCTGCTCGCTTGACTTCTGGCACAGCGCAATTGCCTGCTCCTGAGCTTCTCAAAGGTGCTTCCTGAAGACTGACCAGCACTCGCCCACTCCTCAGCCCTCAACAGCACATTCCCAGGGGGCTCTGCTAAGCACCTCCCTGAACAGCTTCACGTTTGCTCTCCCAAAACCCACAGTAGCAACTCTGATGCCCTTTTTGCTGATTACACTCACAATTTTAAACTCAACCATTTAGGATTCCTGTGGCCGAGACCATCCCATCTCCCACCAGTCCTCCTCCATTCACAACTACCAACTCGAGGAGGGCATCTTTCCTACTTGGCTCCCTCAGTACTTGTGACAAGACGTCCTCTCCCACAAACTTCAGGAATTTCCCAGGCCTGCTTGTCACAGCAGTATTCCCAGCTGATACCTGGGAAGTTGAAATCACCATAAGAAGGGCTACCCATCCAGAGGTTTCTCCTCATTGCCTACAGAATAACTCCTCAGTGCTTTGCCAGAGCCCATGCAGGATCCTACTATCCTCCAAGGAGCCCTAGGGCCCTTTATGGGCCAAGCTGCCCTTCTGGGGCAAACTGAAGGACAATAGATTTCACCTGGACTCAAGGAAGTGTCTTACAATGAAGGTGGTGAGACTCGAACAGGTTGCCCAGAAAACTTCTGGAACCCCATCACTGGAAACATTCAAAGTCAGGTTGGATGGAGCTTTGAACACCATTACCCAGTGAATGATGTCCCTTCCCATTGCAGGGAGTTGGAACTAGATGATCTTTAGAGGCCCTCTCCAACCCAAACCATTCCATAATTCATGAAAAGCGCCAGTGATGGCCCTTGAGCTCCCTCACACTACACTGCAAACAGCATGCCCACCCCAGACAGCCTCAGACTCCAAAGTTATCTGCAAAGACTTTTATTAACTTCAAATTATTAAAAAGTGGCCAAAACCCCCAGCGCAGGACTGCCATGGGCCCTGGCTGTGCCACAAACAAGTTTCAATAAACAAAAAGCTTCCTTAGAAGAACAGCGCACATAAAAAGTGCTGCACCCCAAGCCTTCACAGCCTTCCCACACCTCGGGGGGTTCAGACATCCCTCAATGTGGCAATGGCAGTTGCCCGGGGCTGGATCGGGGCTCAGAGGCGGACAAGGAAGGCCAGGTCAAGGGCATCAGGGATGCGGAGTTCATCCAGGTCTAGCGGGGAGGGGGTGAAGGGCAGGTGCACAGGGAAGAGGTGGCTGGTGTCCACCAGGAGCTGGCTGGGTCCCCCTCCATACTGGTCCTGCAGCTGCTTCTGTGGGGACACAGCATTCGCATCAAGGGCTGCCCCAGTGAGGGGGGCCCACATGCCCAGAGCACTAGACCCCGGGTCCCGCTTACCTCAACGCTGCTGATGAAGCTGGGACTGATGCGCTCTTCCAGCCCCACAGCTGGGGTGTAAGCCCGGAGGATCTTCACAACCTGGAGAAGATGGTAGGGACTATGAACAGGGAAGGGCTGGGCACATCCAGATACTTCTCGGTATGGCATGGTCCACACCCAGGGAGTCCAAGGAGCCCCAGGACAGGATGAGTGCCCAGCAGGCAGCAAGCCCCAACCCCCCCAGTACCTGCTGGGGTGACAGCACCGTGCACAGGCTGCAGAGAGCTCCAGCATCCTCCTCTGTTACCTTCTTCACCTGCAGCAGCTGGGCAGCCTGGACCAGGGGCTCCAGCACCTCGTGGGCCCCACTCTGCTGCAGACCCTCTGCCCGCAGCCACTGCTCCAGCTGGCTGATGTTGTACCTGCCAGGGAGACCAGGTCAGGGGGAGGCATGGGCCATGCCTCCCAGATAACCCATCCTGCACGGGGACTGACCTGAGCTGGATGCCACGGCTCCAGGAGCACGTGTCCTTTCTCAGCAGCAGGTAGTTGAGGGTGGTGCCGCTGACAAGGAAGAGAAGCTGGCGCAGGGCCTGGTGCCCCACACTGGGGGCCAGCCCATGGCGGTCCAGCGCTGCACGGAAGGAGCCCAGCTGCTGCAGCAGCTCAGGCAGGGTGTGGGCAGGGGCTGCCAAGGACCGCCGGTGGCCAGGAGGGCAGGAGGAGGACGACAGGCCCTGTATGGGCTCACTCTCCAGCATTGCGGCAACTAAAGGGTAGAAAAGGCTCATCATAACAAGACAGAGACCCTGCGTTGTGCCTCAAGCAGCCAGCACACTGCTCCTTGGCTCTGTGTCCCAGTTGAGGATGCAGGGGCCGATGACACCTCCAGGATGACTGGCCCAGGCTAGCCCAGGGGCTGGCCCTGCTCCATGAGGCTGCAACGCAGGGCATGGGGGAATAGAGCCCCCCATAGATGCAGCCCAAGGTCCCCAGGGTGCTGAGCCTACTTTAGCTCCCCAGCCACCTCCTTCAAGCCAGGATGCTCAAGGAGCAGATGGTCCCTCATAAAGGGGGTCCCCAATTCAGAGCCTACCTTCCCCCTCTAGGTACAGCCTCTGTAACAGAGCAGGCAGTTCACACAGCTGAGCACAGCACTCCCCCCTAAACGAGTATCCTACAAGTATCCTGCGAGTGCCCTGCAAGCCCCCCAAGCCCAGGCCATACCAATCATGGGTTTGAGGTGCTTCTCAGCAGTGCGGATGAGCTGCTGGTACAGCTGGACAGCCAGGGCACCCAGGCTGCGGCAGGAGCTCTGGGGGTCCACGTTCTGCAGGCGATGCTTGTTCTGCCGCGCTGTGTTCCCCTGCCAGTAGTTCTGTGGGCACAGGCTGGGTCAGAGCCAGCAGTACCAGGGGACACAGCTGGGTCCCCAAGCAAGCATGGGGCAGTGTCAGCCCAGCACATCCCTGCCTACCTGGGTTGGAGGCAAAGAGGATGCAGCCCCAGGTGGGGACAAACCCTGTCCCCACCAAGCTCCCACCCTTCCCAGGGAGGTGGCAGACCCCCCGCAGCCCAGCCCTACCTCATCCTGGCTGTACTGGCGCAGGCAGTTCAGGAACCGGCAGGTGTTGGCAAGCCAGAGTGCCACCATGTTAAAGTCATCACTGTGCTTCTGCGGGAGGGAAGAGAGCACTGGGGTCAGCAGGGCTCTGGCAGTGACAGCAGCAAGCCCTCACGGCCCACGGCTGCAGCCTGATGAGGGCTGTGGGGTGCAGAGCTGTTGCATGCTCTCGCAGGAGCCCTGCAGCACCCAGGGGCACCCCTCACCCCAGGAGATGCTCAGGCTGGACACTGCAGTCAGGCACACGCTGTGCCCTGGGGGCCAGGCTGCTGCCCCAGTGCCACCCCTGTCTTGGCCAGCAAAGCTCCTGCTCCTCAGCCCAACCCACACCCCCAAGCCCAGCACCTTCATGACCCTTTTGATGGCATCAATGGCTGCATCCAGGAGCGAGCGGGCCCGGGGCTCGTCACAGCAGTGGTCTGCATGCCGGAAGCACAGGAAGAGGATGTAGGCTGGCAGGTCTGGGAGCACCCCAGGGCTGCTCTGTGGTTTGTAATCTGCAGAGGAAAGCAACAGAGTTGGGATCCAGGCAGCTACAGAAAGCTGGTCCTGAGCCAGGCAGGATGCTGCCCCAGCAACACTGAAAGGATGAGCTCACACAGAGGTTGGCAAGAAACCCTAGCAGGGACCAAGCTGGGGTAAGGAGTCCCCATCTCTCCAGACCCTACCTGTGATGATGGCCTTGATAATGCGCCCTTCATCCTCCATCCTCCATGCTAGCATGGCCTGGGACAGCCCAGTCAGAGATCGGACTGTGGGGGACCGGGACAGGACCACAGCAGATGCTGCCAACTCCTGCACTGGCCCGGTAGCCTCTCTCTTCACTGGGGGAGAGGAGCACAGGTCACATCCTGCTGTGTCCTGGGCTGTGGGACCCAGATGAGGTCCCCTCAGCTCAGTCCAAGCAGATGTTCCCCAGTATCTCTGTTTGGGGAGGGACTCTGCTCCCCACATTCAGGCTGGGCGATGCTCCAGCCTCACATCAGACTGGTGACCCTCCGGCCAGCCCCATGCCTCCCTCCCATGCAGGCACTTGCCTGTGAGCTCCTGGATCTGCTTTGCATAGGCTCTCAGCTGCTTCTGGAGCTTCTGTGTGGTCCTCTCCTGCTTCTCCAGCTTCTGGGCCAGCTCCTGGGCAGGGACAGCCAGTATCCCTCAGCTGGACACCCCCACCAGCACCCACCAAGTGGAGCAGGGCTGGGGGGATGCAGCAGGGTCCCCCACATTGCTCCTTAAGGGGCTGCTGCAGCTCACCACAGCACGAGGGGGTGGAAGCCAGCCCCACGCCTGGTCCTGCCCGCTGCCCTCACCCCTTACCCAGTTCTCCTCCTTGAGCCGCAGGACATGGTGCTGCAGCCCCTCCTGCCCCTGGTGCCGCTGCAGATCCTGGATGAGGGCTGCCTGCTGCTGGCTCAGCTGCTTGAGTGAGCAGATGTCAAGGTGCAGCCCTTCTACCTCCTCCTCGTGCTGCTGCTTCTCCTCCTGCAGCTGACTCACCAGCAGCCTGCACACAAGCACCAGGGGAAACTGAGGCACCAACCTCCTTCAGCTGCCATACCCCATCCCTTAGGGAGGCTGCTGAGGAGGTATTTCTCCCCTGAAGCCTCACGGCTGGGAACTCTCCCCCAGCCCAGGCACCCTGGGGGCAGCACAGACCTGGCTGTGCTAACAGAGCATCTCCCCTCCGGCCGCACTGAGCCCCAAGCACACGTGGCACAGCCCAGGAACAGGCTGCACCAGCCCTGTCTTCTTAGGAGGCTCCTGTTGAGCCCAGGGCATCCAGTCTGCTCATGCAGTGGGGGTGCCTGTGCTCAGAGCAAGGTGGAATGCCCCAGGCCCCCAGGAAAACACAGCTGGGTGCACCGGAGAAGAGGGAAGGAGAGCCAGGGCTACCCCGCACCCAGCTGGGCAGCAAGGGGCAGGCTGCCCTTGCTCTCCCAGCCCAGCTGGGGCTATGGTGCCAACAGCATATGAGGAGGTGGCTGCTTCAAAGAGCTGCCCAGCAGCACAGCACTGCAGAGGCCAGGCAGCTGCAGCCCAAGCCCTGGCTGACTAAAACACCAGGGGAAGCCCCACCAGCAGCATGGATCCAGCAGCCCATTGTGGGGAAGCCAGCCCCAGCTGGGGACCATCTCCCTGGGACCACACTCACCTATTGGCAACCTGCACCGCATCGTATGCATGCTTCAAGTCATCATCCAGTGCCACCTTCTCTGGGCTCCTGCCCAGCCCCAGCATCTCAGCTATGTTCTGCAGCGAGAGGAGAGCAGGGTGAGGCCAGCCCTGCCAGCCTGGATCCAGGCCTGCTCACGGCCGTGGGGCAGGGGCTCACCCTGCGCTTCAGGAAGTCCAAGGGTTTCCTCTCCTCCGGTTCTGTGGGGGCCTTGGTCCTCCGCAGCTCCTCCCGGGTCCGAGCTAGCTCCTCGTTGACAGCATTGAGCTGCCCCAGGAGGAGACGGTATGCCTTCTCGAAGGGATCCTGGCCCACACCACCGTTCAGCAGCACCTCACCACTGGACTGTGGCTGCGGCCCCTCTGGCACCAGCTGCCAGCGCTCCTCCAGCCCCTGGGTGCAGAGACAGGGTTTGGCACAGCAGCCAGCGCTGGGCACCAGTGCCAGAACACCTGCAGACACCCCTCCCCGATGGGACCAGCTCCCAGCCAGGAGCCCCAGGGCACTGCTGTCCCCATAGCCAGGGGAAGGGACAGTCCACTTGTCACCCCCACCCCACCAGTGTCACCACTAGCCTCAGCCTGCTGGTCGGAGCCATCTCGGGAGGGAGCTGTGGACATGGAAGACAAGTAGCTGCTCTCGGAGCCCAAGAAGCTCTCTGACGAAGGGGACCGTCTCAAGGTGCTTTGCTGAGTGGGGAGAGAAGGACAAGGTTGTTCTCCCAAACCCCAAGTGCCTGCTGGCACATCAGCTGGGGCAGAGCAGCGATAGCCTCAGGAGGATATCTTGGCTTGGGGATCCCCCAGCACATGAGCCCACTTCTCCCACAGAGGGTGCCCTGGACCAGCCAGCGCTGCCTACTCCCCAAGGAGCCGAGGGAGAGGTTGCCCTGAGTCTCCCCGTGTCCCTGCCGGTCCCTCACCCTGTGGAAGGCCACCTCGTCCCGCAGGTTCTCGTAGCCCTGCTCCAGGCGGGTGTACTCCTGCACCAGGCTCTGGTAGCGCGCCCGCTCCTCCTCCAGCTCCTGCAGCAGCCCCTGGCTCTCCCGCGCCACACGCTGGCGTTGCTCTGTGGGGATGGACACAGCAGGGAGTGAGGATGGGCAAAGCCAGGACCGCTCTGCGAGGGAGCCCTGCAGGACCACACCAAGCCCAGGGGAACAGAGGACCCATTTTACCTTCCAGATCCTGCGACTGCTCCGACACGCGCTGGATCAGGGCATCCCTCTCCTCACCCAGCTGCAGCTTCACAACTTCCATCTCTGCCAAGCGCTGCAGGAAAGCGGAGGAGCAGGTACAGCCAGAGCCCTGTCCGGAGCCAGCCCTGGCTGCCGGAGGTCTCCTCCGGACACCACCCCACAGCAGGTAGCACAGCACGCTGCCAAGTCCCAGGAGAGCCCCGTGGAGCCCCAGCAGAGCAAGAGCATCCCCTGGACAGACAGACCTGCCTGAGCTCCTCGACCTCCTGGCCCAGGCAGCTCTTCACGCTGTGCCTCTCCAGCTCAGCCAGCCGTTCCTGCAGCTGCTGGACCTGGGTGTCACGGGCCGCATCCTCCCGCAGCTGCTGCATCTCAGCCTGCAGGCGCTGCACCTCCTCAGCATGGGCAGCGTTGAGTCCTGAGAGCTGCTCCACCAGCCGCTGCTTCTCCTGGGCCTATGGGCAGAGCACATCAGGCAGATCCCCATGTAGCTCCCATCAAGGAGAGCCCATGCATACTCAGGCTGCCCTTCTGCAATGAAGCTGGATACCCCATTTCCCACCCATCTGTTTGGAGCCCTGAGCCTCTGGTATCACCTCAAACAGAGCTCAGGCCTGGGAGAGCATCTCTCCACGACACGCCATCCCACATGAGCCACATGTGAGCTTTTCCATGCCTTTACAGCCCATTACCCACCTCCTGGCCAGCCCCAACAGCAGGATTTTCCAGCCCTACTTCCCCCAAACCCCTGAGACAGGATCACACCAGAGGAGCCCTCCCTCCCCCTCCACAGATACCCCCAGAAACCAAATGGTGACAGCCGAAGCAGAGACGCTCACCCGGATGGTGACAGCAGATGCTGCCGGCAGGAGTGTGGTAGGAGAACACACCATGCCGGAACCATTCCCAGCGCATGACGCTGTGCTGCAAGGCTGCGCCCAGCCAAGCCCATCCCCAGGGCCACCAGCCCCACATCCATAGGGAGCATTGAAAACCCAGGAATGAGACCCAGATGCACAACTCCTGCCTGGGGACACATCAGGCAGGGTCAGCTCCCGTCCCAGGGCTGGGAGAGGACTGGAGACAAGAGCAGCCATGGTTTTGGCTGCACAGAGACCACTAAGAAGTGATCAGCAAAAAGCAGCTGCCCCAACACCCTGGGGCACAAAGGGCTGAAGCCAGCACCCACCTGCTCATCCAGCCTGCACTGCAGCTGTATCACCTTGATCTCCATGCCCTTGTGCAGCTGCTTGTAGTGCTCGACCGAGCGTGCCTCAACACGCAGCCGCCGCAGCTCCCGGCATGCCCGCACCCGGCGGTAGCAGCACTGCAGGTAGATGACAGCCCCACGCAGGCGGGCATAGTGGGTCCGGGCCAGCCAGCCCCTGACAGCAGCCTGGATCACTACGGCTTTCTGGTGCCGCACCATCTGTGGAGGGAGAGATGGGGGCAGTGGCACCACCAGCGGCACAGCCCCCCCAGGTGGGATCGGGACACCCACTTGCCCTGCCAGGCTCCTACCTGTTGGTAAAGACACCGGGCAAACATGCCCCGGGCAAAGGCTTGGATGGTGATGACAGCCTGGCGCACGCGTAGGTAGGAACGCCGGGCCAGAACCATCCTCAAGGTCTTCTGCAGCATCACAGCAGCCCTGGTCCTTCGCAGCATCCTGGCAAACCTGCGGGGAGGGCAGAGAGCTGGGCAGGGGGTGGCAAAGCCTGCAGCCCAGCTCATACCACAGGGACACCCAGGTCAGAGCCCAGCCCAGAGCCAGTACAACTGCCAGCTCATCCCAAGGCTGAGTTCTGTCTCAGCTCATTGCAGCTCCCTCCAAGCCCCATTTCCCTGCTCACCTCCGGGCCAACATGCCCCGGGCATGGCGCTGCAGGCAGACCACTGCAGCACGTGCCCGTCCAAAGCGCCTCCGTGCCAGCCAGCCCCGCAGGTGCCTCTGCAGCAGGGTGCAGGCTGCCCTCAGCCGCTGGTACCGCAGCTCCTCCAGGTAAGCCACTTGGCCAGCCCGGAAAAAAACCTTGCTCTTCCCACACTGGTACTTCCTGGGGTCCTGCGTGCAAGGGTGGAGTTAGCCCCAGGGACAAAGCACACCCCAGCCAGGCTCCCCCAAAAGTGATGCTCCTCACACCACTGATCCCCCCATCCAACCCCCCTGGAGGCCGAGTTCCTCCCCATCTCCCAGCTCACCCACTTCTGTACCCCACTGGGCACCCACACGTGGGGAGAAGCATCTGCAAGGGATACTCTGGTACCACAGCTGCACCCCCCCAGCAGGACCCTTACTTGGAGCAGTCTCTCAAGGGCAAGGCTGCAGATCTGCTTCTCATCGGTGCCCATCAGCTCCTCTCTGCTCACCAGAGCCCTGTACCTCTCCAAGAACTCCTGGTACGTCCACCTGTGGGGGACAGAGGGGGGTCAGAAGTGCTGTGGCCAGAGAGAGGGAGAGCACCGAGGGTGCTGCTGGAGCAGGGGGGTACCTGGAGGGGTAGCCCAAGGCACTGATCCGGATGGTCTCCAGGACCCCGCAGGCTCGTAGCTGCTCCACTGCTCGCCTGGAGTCAAACCTGGGGCAGAGAGGGGCTGATCTAGAACGGGTCCCAGCCAGCTTGGCACACTCCAAGCTATGCAGGGCCAGGGCGAGAGGGACAGCAGCGTCCCCAGCCTCATCCAGCCTCCCTGCCAGGCACTCACACAAAGGGCTGTTTGCCATCATTGGGTTTGATGCAGCGGATGTAGTGCGGTGTGGTGCTGCCCAGCGTCTCCATCAGCCGGTTCAGGGAGGCTTTGAACTGCAGAGGACAAGGCAAGCGTGGTCAGGGCCCGCAGGAACGCCCTGGGGCTTGTGGGGTTCCCAGGCCAGGACACACACAGGTCCCCTTGGGGCTACCCCAGCCCTGGTTGTCCGGGGCCAGCACACACTTTCCCCCCACCCCATACCTGGCTGGAGATGGACTTCTTGCTCTTTTGGCTACCGGGCAGCGATCGGCGGCTGGGGCGACCAGCCATCCTGGGCCCGCTGGACCTGCGAGACTGCAGGGACATGGGACCGTCCCCTTCCTCTAAGAAGAGCTCAGCAAGCAGGGCAGACTGCACAGAGCAGAGCGGTGAGAGCCAGGCAGACGTTGCAGCGACCACCACCCAATACCCAGAGAGCCACCACCACCAGGAGACACTGCCCCAAAAGATCACAGGCCCCACGGAGGCCAGCCCAGTGCACGGTCCTCTGCCCTGCTACAGCCCAGATGTGCCAGATCCAGCTGTGCCCCTGCCCACTGCTTCCCCCCGGAAAAAACTACATGCAAGCCATGGGCACCTTCCCAGGCGTGCTTGAGAGACCTCCAAGATGTCCCTTACCTTCTGCCAGGGCCACACGGGGTGGAAGGGAGAAGTGACAGCGTTACAGACCTGGAAGCAGCAGGACCCTCCAGCCCTCTCAGCAGGGACATGGCCGAGGTGTCCCCCAAGGTGGGGAAGCCCAAGGCAGGGGAACAAGGTGGGCAGCACCCACATCTCAGGGCACCCTGACCACGGCGAGCACCACATGGTGCTGTGCCAGCAGGCAGACAGGGGTTTACCCTGCATGGCTTATACCTCCTACACCATCAGTCCTTCCCAGCCCCGGGGGCCACAAGCTGGCCAGGTTCTGCCCCACACAGCCCCTGCACAGCATGGCTCTCACCTTGCTGGCTCGCAGCAGCCCCACCAGCTCCTCGGGGATGGCGTCCCTGTTCTTCTCCACAAACCCATCACACTGGTATTCCACCTGGCAGGAGACAAGGCAAGCACCAGCATCACCCTGCAGCTTCCCAGACCGGTTTGGTGCAGGGCTCTGCTTGGACACAGTCCAAGGCTTTTGGAAGAAGTCCTTGCAGGAGTCAGAGCTGCTGGTGGCCACACTGCCCAGCTCCTGCCCTGCTGCAAGGCCACTGCTGGGAACCATCACAGCCAGAGTCTCCATATTTTTACCCTCGGTTAAAGACTTGCAGCCCAGCACTTAGCAGCAGCAGGGTCAGCAGGATCCTCTTCCCAGCCTGGGAGGGTGCAGACAGCTGCCACAGCCACTCAGGACAGTGGGAGGCTGCAGGAGCTGCCACCAGCAGCTCTAGACAGCGCAGGCTGGGTGCCCATCGCTGCAGAGCCACTGCCAAGCCCCCCCCACCCACGGCTGTACTGCCGCAGCTCTCCCTACCTTGCCAGCGAAGTGGCAGACAATGAAAGCATCCATAGGCCTCTTGGGCTTCTGGAAGTGGGAGCTGCCGAGATGGGTCTGGTAAAGCTTCTGGGCCCAGCTCCCATCACTGCCTTGGGGCATCTGAAAAGCAAATGGGTCAGCGGAGGGGGGCTCTGGGTGGCCACGGCAGCCGGCTCCCAGCACCCCTTGCCCACCTTGCACTCCTCATTCAGCAGGTCCAGGATGCCAAGCTGGCCCTCGATGAGCTCGATGCATGGCTGGTTGTCACAGAAGTCAACGAAGACCCAAGGGATCTCCTCCATCACATACTCCTCCTGCTCCAGCTTGAAGACATGCTGGAGGGCAGGGAGAGCAGAGCAGGACTGAGCCAGGAGGGGATAAAGGTGGCCAGCCACCAGGCAGTGGCTTGGTTTCCACAAGACACCTGAGCTGCCCTTCTCCTGGAGCAGGAGCGCTTTGGGAGAAAGGAGAGGACCATGCCCAGCTCCAGCAGCCTCCCAGAGCCCCCTGTTTGCAGGGACTGAAGCACCAGCCACGTTCAAGGCAGAGAGCACCAAAAGCAACAGTGCAGCAGGGATGTGCAGGGCCCACCCTCACCCGAGGAGACACATCTGGGTGACACCCACCAGGTTGAAGAGCTGCTGCAGCTTCTCGTTGGCATAGTTGATGCAGAACTGCTCAAAGCTGTTGAGCTCAAACATCTCAAACCTGCGGGCAGCAGAGACCTGCCTGAGGCAACTGCCAGGCAGAGCCACCCCAGCCAGCCCTGAGCTCCAGGCACAGCCACCCAACCGGCCCCACGGCAGGGACAGGTACTGCCCCACGTCCCAGCTGGAGCAGCTGGTGACTGCAGACCCCCACCTGATGCAGGACCAGGACGCTGCTCTTCCAGGCAGCCCAGGAGAGGGGAACTGCTCTTACCCATAAATGTCCAGGATGCCAATGGAGGTACGGTGGCCCTCCAGTGACCGCAGGGCACGGTTGACCCTGCTCACCATCCACCTGAAGACCTGCCCATACATATACTTGGCCAGGGCATCCCGGGAGTTGAGCGCCTGCTGCTTGGAGAGGGGCTTCAGATAGGTCTCGCCAGCAGTGACCAGCTTGCGGTGGCAGAGCCAGCGCATCACCTGCGACGCCTCAACGCCCAGCAGTGCGCAGAACAGCCCTAGGGCCTCATCGGCAGGCTGCAACGGGACAGACCCTGTCACCGCGGCATTGCCGAGGTGCAGCTCCGGCAGCCAGCACAGCCCGGGGGCCAGTTTGGGGTGCAGGCAGCAAGGTCTCACCCACCTCCACGAAGCAGCCATCCCCACGACGGTCCCTCCCTCTGACTGCGATGTTGCCCAGGTGCAGGATGGCAGCCAGGATGCTGAACAGCTCCAGCTGGTCAGCCTCAGGGACACCTGCAGGCACAGCACAGCCATGAGGGACTCCCCAGGCTGGTCTGAGCCCCTGCATCGCCCAAACCAGAGGGATGGAAGTGGCCAGCAGGTAGCCGGGCTCCCCAGCACTGGGATGTCTGGCACCAGCACTCCTACACCAGCATCGGGGTGAGGGTGCTGGGACAACCAGCCCTGGGGACCAGCCCTGCCTGCCCCCTCCCCACCCAGGACAGTACCGAGGAGCAAGAAGGCATGGCGTGTGCTGTCCAAGTCGGCTGCATCGTTGGTGCTCCGGGCAGCAGTGCACTGGCCCTGGCAGGTGTAGTGGAAGGCCTCTGCCCCACCTGTGGGCGAGATGTGTCAGGCTGTGACCCAGCACAACCTGCCCCATGGAGCTCCCAGCCACCCTTATCCCACCCTGGGGTTCCCACGAGCACCAGAGCCTCCTCCAGCACCCAGGGCAGGAAGGCCTGGCACTGCCCAGCAGCGAGCTCTGCCATGGGGCTCATGGGAGCACTCACGGAGACCCAGGCCCTGGAGCTCGGGCAGGGTGGCTGAGGCACAGAGCTGGTAGAAGATGTGGTAGTTCCTTTCCGCTTTCGCCTGTGGATGAGCAAGAAAAATCACCAAGAAGCCAGGTCACCTTGGGCCACCCTGCTCCCTGCAGCAGTGCTGCAGCCCCAGATCTGGGGACAAGGGACACCTTCCCCTCTCCCAGCTCAACTCAGCAGCACTGGGGTTCCTTCCCTGGGGGATGCCCAGGAGGAGCATGTTCCTGCTCCAAGGACTGGGGTTGCCACTCAGCCCTGTCCCCATGCCACCCCAGAAACCCACCTGGAAGGTGACACGGGACTTCTCCAGCAGGTAGGTTTTGATGGTGGCCCCTGTGACATGCGCTTCGCTGAAGCCAATCTCGATATACTTCCCAAAGCGGCTACTGTTGTCATTCCTGGTCGTCTTTGCATTCCCAAAGGCCTGGCGGGGAAGGAGGGCAGGAGGTTTTAGCCAGCCCCAGATCTCCAGGTGCTCTGGGGCAGCTCAGTCCCTGCCACCCATTTTACAGGGGGGGGCAGACACGGCATCACATCAGGGATACAGGCCATGAGGAGCACAGGGAGAGCCTGCAGGGACACCCAGCTGTCCCCAAGCACTGCCTGGGGACCCAGGGGCACCCACCTCCATGACAGGGCTGGAGGCCAGCACCTTCCCCTCCATGCTGGAGTCGCCTAGGCAGCCCCCGACGGTGGTGAAGTATCTCATGGCATACTTGGCCGACACAGTCTTCCCTGCACCCGACTCGCCACTGATGATGAGGGACTGATTCTTCCCAAACCTGCCAGAGAGAGACATGAGCTGGGGACAACTCATGACCCAACAGGACCGCTTTCCACAGACATGCCACGGTCCAGAGGGGCTTCAGCCCTTCCCCACTGCAACCCCGGGGATGCTCCCACATGAAGCTCGCACCTCACCATCTGCTTGTATGCCTCCTCTGCCAAAGCAAAGATGTGGGGGTCCATGTCCCCCATTTCACGGCCGCTGTAGGCATAAATCACCTCCTCCTCATAGATGGGCAACGGCTTGTAGGGGTTGATAGCGACAAGGATGATACCTGGAGGAAGAGGGCTGTGCAAAGAGCCGGGACGGGAGGGGCCCCTGTCCCAGGGAGCTGCGGGGAAGGGGCACGGGATAGGGAGCAAGAGGGGGTGCGTGGGGCTCACCACAGTAGGTGTAGATGGCATTGGCTTCCAGGAAGCGCCGGCGGAGCGAGTGCAGCACGGCCGGCTCGTGCAGGTAGCTCAGGGCCACCAGGTCATCGGTGCCCGAGAGGTAGTCAGGGTTGCAGAGAGGCGGCAGCTGGAACTCGATGGGGTAGGCCAGTGCCTGCAGGGATGGAGACGGAGCAGCACAAGTGCTGAGTTGGGTCAGCCGGCCCCACAGAGGCAGGATGGGTGCGTGGGGAGCGGCACAGCAGGAGGGATGCTGTCTGCAGGCCATGCTTGGGCTGTTAGTCACCAGGAATCACAGCCCAGCCAGCACTGCGAGCTGAGCTGGAGGCCTTTCGGGAAGTCAGGCAGGAGCAGGCAGCGAGGACCAGCTCACCAGGCAGCCAAGGGACACAGGGAGCCAGACACAGCCACAGGGGTCTGGGCTCCTGCTCAGACACCACACAGGACATCTCCAGGCAACATCTGAGCTGAGGAGCCCAGGCTGGCTTGGGGGTGCAGAGGTGAACCATCTCCCATCTGGGGATGCCTGACCATGGGTCCAGAAGAGGCCACAAAAATGCTCCGAGGGCTGGAGCCCCTCTGCTCCGAGGCCAGGCTGAGAGAGTTGGGGCTGTTCAGCCTGGAGAAGAGAAGGCCCCGGGGAGACCTTAGTGCGGCCTTGCAGTGCTTCAAGGGGGCCTCGAGGAAAGATGGGGACAGGCTTTTTAGCAAGGCCTGTGGTGACAGGACAAGGGGTGATGGGTTTAAACTAAAGGAGGGGAGATTTAGGCTGGATAGAAGGAAGAAGTGTTTTACACTGAGGGTGGTGAAGCACTGGCACAGGTTGCCCAGAGAGGTGGTGGAGGCCCCATCCCTGGAAACATTCCAGGTCAGGTTGGACGGGGCTCTGAGCAACCTGATCTGGTTCAAGATGTCCCTGCTCCCTGCAGGGGGTTGGGCTGGATGGCCTCTGAAGGTCCCTTCCAACGCAAACCATTCTAGGGTTCTATGTGGCAAGCACAGGAGGGACCTGCTGGGCTGCACAGCTCCAGCCTTACCGAGCCATCTTCCAGGCGGAGATGGAGAATGGCATCTCCTTCCTTGTAGCCTCTGGTTATTTCTGCCACCCTCCAGACTTCAACAGAGTCAGGGATCCACACCCAGGCACCCTGCAGGGACATGGGAGGGAGGGGACCCCTGCAGAGAGCCACAGCAAGCATCTGGCCACCAGCCTCCGAACCAAGCATCGCAGCCCTCCCCATGGTTCTCACTTCGGACGGTCAGCCTGGTGCTCAGCATCACCCAGCAGGGCAAGCTGTGGGACCCAGCACCCTGCTAGGTGCCCACAGCCCCTTGGCTCCTGCAGGCAGGGGTCCTACCCAGCTGCTCTCCAGATGTGCGGGAAGGTGCCTTTGCTGGAGCCCTGCTTCTCCCCAGCTCTGAGGTCAGCACCTCTCCTGCCCTCGGCGTGGGGGGCTGATCTGCCCCATCCTGAGGACGCAGTCACACCCGCTGCTGCGGGGAAGGTTTCTGGAAACACAGAAGGTGCCAAGCACGGGCATTTCTGAACACCCGGCGCGCTGGGGATGCAGCTGCATGGTTTGGCGATGCAGAGATACCAGGCTTGAAAGCAGATACGTGCAGTACAGATCCCTTGCCAACTACTGCGCGAATCCAGACACTGGCACCAGCGCTGCAGACCCAGCTACGGGCCGGAGCACAGGGACAGTGATAAGAAAAGTCACCCCGTGCCCTTTTCACCCCCCAAATTTGCAGCTCCCTGGGGCCAGCCACAGCAGGCAGCCTTGTGCAAGGGACCAGCTGGCACCCATGGGACCGGTGCTCCCTGCCTGCTGGAGGCTGCTGTCAGCCTCGTTTCCCCTCTGCAGGCAGCATGTGCTGATGAGGTGGGAGTTCTGCAGCACGGTGAACCCCGACCTCCCTCTGCACCCAGACCCGAGCATTGACACCTCCCTCGCACCTGGAAAAAGCCTCTTTGGAGCCACCCTGCAGGGAGCATGATCCCACACTCAGCAGGACCGAAGCAGCACACCACCACAGGGGTAGAAAGCTAAGAACTGGGCCAAAAACCCCTCAAAACCCTGCTGCAGGCACCCCATCAGCTGGCAAGAGGGTGAATACCTGGCCCCCAGCTGGCACCGGGTGACCTCCTGTGCTCCCAGGCTGAGGAACCGCAGCCCCTGTTGCCCCCGCTCCTGGCACGGGTGCCTGCGGCCCCACTCTGCACCACGCTGTCAGACACCATCTCAGCAGCTTCTGCCAGCATGCAGGGAACAGGGGCTGCTCCCAGGAGGCTGGTGCCTCCTGCTGCTCCGAGCAGGCAGAGATGAGGCCGTATTGCACGCTTAAAAAGTTGGTGGGAGGAATCTTACGGTTGCAGGTTTGCTCTCAGGCTGAGACGGGAGCACGTATGTTTCCCCAAACTCTGGGAGCTATTGCAGAGCAGCGACGGGGCTCTGGCACATCACCCCAGCGGGCCGGGGTCAGCCTCTTGCTAGAAACCAGGGCCTGAGAAACCATCCTGGTTGTGCCCATTTTGCAAATCCAGGGAACTTGGCTTGCAGCAAATGTTTCCAGGTCTGCAGCGTGCAAAGCACACGTGTTCATGCATCGTTAAAGTTGATCAAGCAAGCACTGACTAGGGTGGAAGTCTGGGGAGGTGGAAGAAGGGGCTGAACTTTGGGTTCATGTCCAAGGAGTCATCAGCAGACCGAACATCTGACTTTGCAGCTGAAATAAAGAGGGCAGGAAGGCGATCGGGTTGCAGGGGCCGCTCAGCAGAGAAGCCACAGGAAGCCATTATCTTTTATGAGCAGTAGCCGCTGGGGGGAGCGAAAATTGCACAGTGTACAGCTTCCCGGCAAGGCACTAACGGGTTTTAGGCTGAAGTCACAGCTGGACAAAAGAGCATCCCTGCTAGCGCGCCCAGCTTGCCCCTCAGCTGCGTCCCAGCTCTCCTCCAAGGGAGCGCCAGGCCGGCTCTCGAGCGGGCACGAGCTGCGAAAGGCCCAGGTAACCTCACGGCTCCACGGCGCACTTGGCCGAGCCGGTTGTGCCGCTGCTTCGGCCCCGGACTGGCCGGCTATTTGGGACAAGGCGCCCCACAACACCTTAAGCACAGAAACCCTCCTTGCCTCGCCCAGGTTGGCACCTCAGCCACGCCACGCCGATGAACGCTGCAGAAATATCAGCGCCCTCCGGCCCCGCAGGCTGACGTTGTACCTCCAGGGAGAAAGGAGCACGTTTAGGGTCTGCCCTACAGCTGCAGCGATCATTTTTGATACACAGCAGCAGAAGGGAGAAGCAAGAGCCTGTCCTGCTGCCTGCTCGCAGCAGAGGCACCCTTGACAGGCAGAACTGAGCCGAGGTGGAAGGAGGAAGACATGGGCCAGGGTCCATGGAAAAAAAAAAAACCAGCCTGGCCAGCTGGGCAAGAAGCAGGACGGATAGGTGCCACGGATGGGTGCCCAGGCAGCACCAACTCTTTCTTCTCCCCCGTAACCAGCACCCCTGCTAGGTGCTGCACTTGCCAGACCGTGGGTCCCTGCATGCCAGGGAGCCCTACGAGCAGCCTAGCTGGGGTGCAGCACCCACGGCAGGCAGCCCACCCATGGCCGGACCCACGGGCGATGCACCACCAGGCACCCTGCACCCCACGAGGTGCCACCAAGCCAGGCACCAGTGGGGAGGTGACCCAGGGGGGCACCCAGGCCCCAGCACCGGCAGCCACCCAGGGTGCTGAGCCCCGGAGGGAGGCACAAGACCCCCCAGGTCTGCAAGCAGCACCCCAGACCCACGGGCAGGGCCCCCCCGGCTGCAGATGGAGACCCCCTTCCAGCTCCCTCCCGGGCTGGGACCCCCCACCCCAGGCCCCCTCACCTGCGTGTACCGGTCCCCCGCGGCCATGGCGCGCCCGCCGCTGCCAGCGCTCCCACCCCCACCGCCCGCAGCCCCTTTATGGCCGCTAATTGCTGCTAATTGGCGGGGAGGTGGGGGTCACGGCTCCCCGCCCCACTCCGCCTCCCGTTCCGCCCCACGGCCCCTCCCCGGGCCAGCGGAGCTCCTGGGGGGTGCTGGGACCGCCCCCCCCCCCCCCACCCC
>VYZW01046082.1:19966-45696 GCA_013401315.1 Balaeniceps rex
AAAAGAATTATTCAAATCCTACTGCTTATCAGAAATAGCCAGTGTTACACTGTCAAGCATACACATTTCACAACCAACTTACATACCACAGAGCTAAGTTTACAGCTGTGAAGCCCTAGGAGGAGGAAAGGAATTGGTCAAAGAAACATTTTCCATTCCGATTCTTTCCTAGCAATATTCAAAGTTTACTTCCCCTGACAGGCTCTGTGACATAAAGCAGCACTGCAGATAACCTGCACGTTCAAGAACTTACCGTGATAACATCAAGAATGCTAAGAAGGCTGTGGACGCTGTCTCCTGCCAGCACCTCCTTAACAACCACTTCTGTTCCATCCTGCAAGTGTAGGATAGAAGATTACTGCAGGCTCACAGTTGCATATTTGGCATATATGGAGCATTTCAGAAAGCCTAACTTGTTCTCGTTCTCCCAGATACTCTGAACAGCCCTGACAGATATAGTCCCCCATTACAACTTGGATGCATGTTTTCTCTCTGCTCTGATGGAAATGTACTAATTCAAACCACCAAAGTTTGAAACTACCATTCTAAAAGTGATAAATTAAAGAAACTAAAAGCCAGTTTTGTCTAGGGGGAGATGTGACCTGCTTGTCTTTGCTATGTAACAACCAAAAAAAACCCAAAGCTTCCTTCACTCTGAGACAGAATTAGCTCCCTTTATCGAGGGATTACGCATCAAGAGGCAGTACAAAACAAAGAACAGCAAAATACAAAAATATACAGAAATCGGCAAATTTGGGGTGATATACAAGCACAAAACCCTTGCATTTTCAGCCATCAGAAAACTGTTCACATGTTAAAGCTAAACTCAAAGTTCAGTCAGGAAAAAGGAAAAAAGAAATCTAAATTGGCAGAAGGGATCACAAGGGCTAGCACTCAACATTTTAAGACTCACTTATAACACAAGCCATCATTTCTTTTCCCTGTCTACCCAAGTGTGAATCTGAATCTTCCACCTCCCAGGCAAACCCGCTAACTACCACGTTAGAGTATTATAGAGTGAAGTGTACTTGGTCTCTCCTGATCGGTACACATAACTATTTTATATAACTACCATCCAAAAGGAGAATGTTTCCAACGCTATGCAAAGCCAGTCTTGTACCCTGTCCTCCCTCAGTAACTATGCAACTACAGTATTTGAGGACTTTTCAGAATGCCTGATCAGCATTGTGTTTCGCTCTCTCATCTAAGACACAGGGGGCGACAGCTCAGAACCTTGATCTTTATAAATATTATGGCCCTGAAAGGTTGGAAGTAATCCTTTCTAAATCACTACGATTCAAATGTCTAAGCTTAATCAATACTTAATGATGCATGCCAACCTATATGCTATGCCAACAGAACCACGGATCAGTTCATTCTTACACTTTCTTGAATGCAAACTTCCAGCTTGCCATCCTGCACAACATAGATGCTGTTATCCAGCTGCCCAGGACGAAAGATGTATTCACCTTCATGCAATTGCACAAAAAACATGTGCTTGCACAGTTCCAGGAAAAGAGGTTTCTCAAAGTGGCCAAGGACCCTGCAGGAAAGAAAATGAGATATTAGCCTTTTTCCCTTTTCTGCAAAGGGAAGCCTAAAATCATCACTGCCTTTGGAAAATCCTTCCTAAATTAGCAAAGCCCCCAGGCACAAATAGCAGAGGAGCCCCAGAGGCAGTTGTTGCATGGCAGTTCAACAGCATGGCAGAAGGAGCAGAGCTCCCCAAGACAGAAGTGCAAGAGTACTGAGAAACACTGAAAACTGTAAATACTGGAGTTCCTTTTTGAGTAGCACTCCGAGCAATGCCAGCAGGCTCAGAAGGAAGTATATCCAGTCTTCCTCAAGCAAACACCAGCATGGCTTTTGAAGGGGAAGAAATACAAAAACCTGCAAGATTCACACATTGCATGAGAAAAGTTACCCTATGGAACTTTCCCTTTTCATACAGCTACCCTGTCCACATAACCAGAACACATGAGAAATACCGAAAACAGGGAAAAATTCCTGTCATCTGCACATACTTGTAAGTTTTGAATATTCCACCTCCTGCAGGTAACATGCATCTGGACTCCTGCAATACTGGAATTAGTCAGTCACTACCAGACAGACAGAAATACGTGTCTTAAACCTGATCATTCTGCGCATAGCACCAGTAGGGCCCTTCATACAGTTCCATTAGCTCACATTTAACAGCATCAATCAATCAAATTCTACTGCAACATCAATTAGTCATAGGAGATCATAATTCCACAGCAGAAAGTTTAGATTATTTAAATAGCAGTTTTATTACCATATGTATGACCTTCAGGACTAAATTATATCATAATTGGGAGAAAAATGAACATACACAAACAAAACCAAAATTACAGGTCTGAAGATCTCATCCTCTTTGCTGTGTCATCAATATAAACACTTGACTGAACAGGCACAGAGACCATCCTTTCCTCTCAACCCACCAAAGAGCTGTGGGTATTAAGTTGACTTTGATTCTGTTTGCAACCTTTTTAGCCAGAGAAATAAAAGATTCTGCAGTTTAGAAAGTTGTCAACATGGTATGCAATTAACATTTACCAATTATGATGTCTTTCTGTACCAAAAAGTTGCCTGATACAGTCTAAAGGGAATTTTAAAAATGTACTAATAGAAATCTGTTCATGTTAGAAAAGTTATTATCATTATCCCCAAATTTAGGCCACTAATATATGTCCCTTTTTTTTCAGTGTTGTTTTTTTTTTTTGGTAAAAACACACTCAACTATTTTCTTAACGTTTCTAGAAAATTAGAAGTCATTTATTCTTTCCCCATGCTCAGATGAACTTTCAGTCAACTGCCTAAAGATTCTGACCATGCAGTGCTAAAATTTAACACTTGACACGAACTGCCAAACATTCAGATCACTTGAACATCCGTCAAAACCAAAATCCAACCTTATCTTTCCATTTAACATTACCTAACATTTTTAAGCATGTATAGGACTTCTGATGGCAAATGGGAATTCTTTACATCAAATTCAGTCAGATCTGCCTCTAGCAAAGAGGGAGGTGGTTCTTTTGGCTGTAGAGTTGGACACTCCTTCTTAATACGCAGAATCCTACAAAGAAAAAGACAAGTCAGAAAGTTCAGGAAGTCTCCTCATTTGTCTTAAGTATGGGCTGTATACTGACACCATAGGTTGACTGCAACACTGAATGCACACCATGCCAAGTAACACACTATCAAGTAGATAAAACGGTAGCATTCCACTCTCCAACTGCTCTTTTCCTGCCTTTCTTCAGCAAAACTAGAGACAGTGCTGTGTGCATACACCACTCCATTTCAGCAAACTTCCCAGCAAAATGCAAGGCCGATGCACAGCTGACAGGACTGTGAAAAAACAGCAGCTATGGAAAAGTGCTATGCTAGGGATAGGTTCTACACCACAAACAATGAAAAGAAAAAAACAAAAAAAACAAAAAAAAAACAACCAAACAAAAAAAAAAACCCAACCAGAAAACCAGCCTCCATAGCATGAATTTTCCTGTTCCCAAAAGCCCAAGTACCTTTTGGCCAAAGATAAAACTTTTGCCCGCTTCCGCATCCTTTGGCGAGGCACAGTGTTCCCAACCAAAGAGTTTGGAAGAGTTGTAACCTAGGAGGAAATAAGGAAAACAAAAATATTTACTAAAACCCAAAACAAACCAAAACAATCGCAACCCACTAGTTCCAACCCTGCAAAGGCTCCAACTTATCTACCAAGTCATTAGAACATGAGCAGAGTGAAGCACTCATACAAGACCTTGGAGTATTGGAACAACACCTACTCCAGAATCACTTTCTTTCTAGAAAGCAAGTAGAGTATGCTTCAATTTTAATAAGCAACTACTACAGTGGTAACGGATGGTAGAGGGAAAAAAACCCTTAGCTATACAGTTCTCACTCAGGAACACTCAACATCAGGCAGAGAAGTATCATTTAAAGCTCCAGTACTCCTATGGCAGTCTGTGATGCTGACAAACTGGGGCCTGGTTCGTTTTTGAGCTGGTGACAAACAGCAACACAGACATGCAGCAAGGCTTTTACTTGTTTTTAACAGTTACTAAGTGCCACCTTCTGGAGAAATGCAACAACTGCAAGACCAAGAAAAAAAAAACTCATTAGCTGCTTTCAAAACATTACTAGCTCTCAGTTTGTTTCTCAGGGAGTTTAATCCCAGGAAAAAGTTTCTCTAATTAAAACAACAACAACAAAAAAAAACACAAAACAAAAAACCCAAACAACTTTAATTAGTTTGGAGACTCTTTTTTTTTTTTTTTTTTAAAGACAGTAAAATATTGGTATTTTATCAGAAATACATGAAGTACAATCAACAGCAGTTAGTTTGTAATATTCTATGTCTTATTCAGGAATACAGGCAAAAAGCAAGGTCTAAAACCCCAAACCAAAAACTACCTGAAATGATTTTCCCATGTGAAATTCTAAGCATTCTTTACTTATGCGTGTTACATACAAACAACTGCGTTAAAGAATATTAAAATTAAGAAGTTGCTGGCAACACACACGATTTCTTTTCACTGGGGATTTTTTTACTCTATGAAGCCTGATCTGTAATGCAAAAGCAAGGTTCAGAGAGTATTCTCCTCCCTCCACAATGAACCACAGCCCCAGAACTGATTATTAAAAACAGCACAGGGTCTAATTATTAAGTCCAAGTATTTGAATTCACCTCAACGAAGTTTAGCAGTGTGTGAGGCAGAAGGCTGCAGTTCACAAGAG
The DNA here is from genome assembly GCA_013401315.1 of Balaeniceps rex. NCBI lineage: Eukaryota > Metazoa > Chordata > Aves > Pelecaniformes > Balaenicipitidae > Balaeniceps > Balaeniceps rex. Next base: position 24,722 of record VYZW01046082.1, read on the forward strand.
GAAGTGTTCCTCAACAAGCAGTGACTAAGAAAGCAAGGTTACTTACCTGTTCTACAGATTTTGGTTTTAAGTGCCCTAGCAATGTGAGTGCACACCTGGACTCGAGCAGGTCACCCCACAGGGCACAGCTAGGAAACCCCACGCTCTGCCTCAGGGTCCCCACCTGAGTAAGAGGCAGCTTTCCAGAGTCAGGCTTTATCAACAGCATCATATATACTAAAACTGCGCATGGAGTTCCAAGAAGTTGCTACATAGATTTTGGTATGGGAAGTGTTGAGTAAGGAAGTCACCTCGACCTCCAGGACCTATTGCACAAGCTTGTAAAGAAACCAAATACATAATCTCTGCACTGACATAGCCACTCATGACACCTCTGAAAAGATGAGTTCTTTTGACCACGGTGGTACCATGGTCAATAAGAAAAAAAAAAAAGAATCTCACATTCCACATATACTACGTAGCTTCAAGGGAGGCATGTATTTTGAGGAGAAAGACAGGAAGATTAATCTCCTCAGTTAAATGAAATCCAGGCAAATCAGTGGTGAACACCTAGCATGCCTACTAAGATTAACCTAATCCATTAAAGGAAATGTCTGTCTTCAGATTTCCTCAAACCTTCTTGTTGCAATTTCCCCAGAAAAAGCTACTTGCAAAGACAAAAGTTAAAAACAAGCAAAACCCAGAACTAAATATCAAACAGGCAGCCACAGACCTGAAGGATTTAACCAACTGATGCAGAAACAGATTCCTGACTGATAGAAAATTCCTGAGGAAACCTTTCAGAATAATAGGACAGGAACAACGTCAGGACACGAACCTGAGCACGCAGGTGGTATTCCTTGTGACAATCCAAGGCAAAGAGGTCAATCTTGAGATAAACCCCTCTTGAACAGTCTCTAATGAGTCAGTTTGACAAGTCCTACTTGCAATTCATAACAAGAAAACAAGGGCTCATATGCTGAAGTGCTTAGGGCTCTTCACATGTAGACTGAAGAAAGGTAAATTCGAGTATCTGCTCTGCAGATAGACTCACATGGGAAAGAAGGTGTCAGCTTTGAATGTACTGTAATGGCAGTACTGGAAGTCATTATCTGAAAGGGACAATCCTGAGGCACTGAATATAGGCACTGAGTATGTTGAATATAATCCTAAACACTGACAAAGACAGATTACTATAGATATATAAAAAAACCATCAACTCCATAGTGGAGTTAGATTTACGCCTACCCTCAATGTCTTCAAATATTCTTGAAAGAGGTAAGGTTTGGCCAGAAAGAGAAGCTATTGCTGTTCCATCAGCAATTCAGGCAGAATTCCAGGAGCTCTGAAACATCCCCAAAATTCCAGTGAAATTTTATAGGTTGAAGGCCCTGGGCAAGGCTAAGCAACTGAAGTATTTCAAAGTTTACAACACCTCCCGAACTGGATTTTAACCTTTACTTCCCTTCCACTGTGCCAGATGCGCTTACCTTTCTCATGATCTTTCGCCCATAGAACATCACTTTGTCTCGCTTGCGAAATCTGTACTGAGGCACATGTGGCTGAAGTTGTTCTGAAAAAGAGAAGCATCACATCAGAAGCCATCTGCAGTTCTATGCCAAGGGAAACAAAACTGAGCACAGCTGTCAATTTTGCTACCTCCATAACAGCTGTGGCTCCTGTCTACTAAGCAGCAAGCTCTTGCGGCCAGCATTTGGAACTTAAACCAACACAAGATACTTCATTATCCAACTCTGGTTAGCCACGCCAGACTAGGGAAGAGCTGGCTTGAGGCTCTACCTAATCACTGACGGAGATAAAAAGGCTCTCTAAACAGATACAAGGATCAGGTAATTTTAATCTCACAAAGGAAACCTCTAATTCACCCATTTCTCATAACAGTGAAATCACAGCAGGGTTGGAATTATTTGCATGCCAACTGATACTAAGGCTATCATACACTAGAGAAATAAAAACCTCCAGCATCCTGCATGTGACACTAATGAATTCTATGTTCAGATCCGGGTAAGTGAATCAACACAAGTTCTTCATCCTTTTAAAGTTGTTTTCCTGCAAGAATCACTACCTTCACAGCAAGCAGTTATTACAAATCAGCACAGAATCTACCACATATTGTTATAAAAATACTGAAGATAACTGAGAACGCTGCCTTTAAAACATACACAGTTATTGAGTACTTACTAGATTGTTTCACTCTTCTGTAAATGACAAACACAACAATCGCTATAAGTAATAATGCGACTGCAGCTCCAATTGCAATTCCGGTCAGCTGTGAAAGGAATTTAGGGGGGAAAGAACTTAGTAACTTCTAAAGTTGAAAAATTAAGTACTTTTTGGAGGGCTGAAGAACACTTAGCTCAGCAAGATGTCTAAAAGTCAAACACATTCATAATTACTTCATTTTTAATTAAAAAAATCACACATGCAACAAGTTTAAACTACATCAGTGTCTCTCTCATAAGCTCACATGCAAAATATTCAGCATTTTTCCCCCCAAAGATCTGCAAGCTGATCAACTCAATGTACATGGGATGAAATAACAGGAATTAACTCCCGCCTTGTGCACAGCGACAGCAAAGAAACAAACACTCAGACTTTGACTGTGGCTTAGTAGAGTTCCTGGAACTTAAAAGAAGCTACACACTATTTACGCACACACAATCTTTCATGCAATTGATTAAAGCTATACGTTACCATAGTAGTCTGTATTCTGTCTTCTACAAACTGAAGAATTCGTGTTCCACCTGCTGGTAACACAGCCTAGCACCAAAAGGAAGGTGAAATTAGTTTCCCACAACTGGCAAAAAGCCTCCATAAAAACATCTCAGTGCCTGGTCTGGCACATACACCGCAACTTGATTGTATTTTCCAACATCTTTCTTCCAACTATAGTCCACTTTGCAAACACAAGACATTCAGTGGAGAAGGGTCATTAGTGGAGTTCTACATTGGTGTCAGTTCAACACATTCCTAAATAGTCCTAAAACAGGGTCAAACACTGAGGTGATAATTTTTTTGATGATTCTATGTTATTCAGAGCAACAAGGACAAGAACTGAACATAAAGGACTTTATGAGACTGAGAAAATTAGTCATAAAACAGCAGATTAAATTCACCATAAAAAGAAAATTATACACATGGGGAAAAAGCTCCAACCTCATGTATACAGTCCTGGGACCTGTGCTGACTATTGTTATTCAGGAAAAAAAATCTGGCAGTTGCACTAGTCACACAAATGCCAGCCCAAAACTTACCAGAACAGGAGGAAAAAGGCAAACCAAGTATTAGGAACAAGTAGGAAACAAGCCGAGTACAAGGACAGATATGTCCCCCTGTAAGTCTTGAACCTTACAAGTATCTGAATCTTAAGTACTACGCACAGTTCTGGTCCCAGTTTTTGCCCTCAGTTCCAGATGTGGATGACCTCTTAATTTAGCTTTGCCACCAAGAGAAAAACAAAGTGCACGCTGAGAGTCGCCAAACTAGCCTCTCTCATTGAACTTTGTTCCAGTTCTACAGCGCAAGTAAAACTCCTGCCTGACCAGTCAACTCAAACGGATCACTGTCTTAAGTTTGTCTTCTTAGGTTGCTTTAACACAGCATATCAACAATTTATCTTCCCAACATTAGTCAAACTAAGTTTAGCACTATTATTATCAGACTATTATTAGTGGGATTGTAGTGGAAAGTCACAAGAATTTGGAAAAAAGTTGAAAATTTGTTAGCAACAAATACAACACATTCTGGTAAAACACTGCAAGTTCTTGGTATAAGTCTATTGTGGTCACTTAATTTATTTCCCCTTGACAGTGTCAGGGACACACACAGTTCTGCTACTATCCAGGCCTGTATGATCTCAAATAACATCAAAAATAGTAGTTGCCAACTGACAGTCGCATTGCTGCTACATGAGGAGAAGAAACAAATTCAAGAGCAAAAGAATTAAAAAACACATGCATGCACTGAGGCCTCATGCCTTGATACAGAAAAACGAGGGAGAGAAGAAATTCAGACCTTCAAGAAAAACTGAGAGGTTCTTGAAAGGTTTCTCACAAATACCGGTGAGAACTTGATATTCCTCCCACATACTCTGCGGGGTATCTTTTCAAGCACTGACAATCTTTCCAGAAAAGCAGAGAAAGCAAGCAGATAGGTTGCAACCTTACAGACGCTCGAGTCACGTAAGCAGTTATTGTTACATGACAGTATCTGAGACAGGCATGAGGTCACAGTGAAATCATCAGTTCTATAGAGCCCTCCCATCAGCCCAAGCCTGCAGGACCTCTCTCAGAAGGGCTACAGCCAGCACTGGAATTCAAGGACTTCACATGTGCCTTACCCACCCTCAAACAATTCTTGGAGACAAAACACATATGGAACAATGGAACAACCCTGAAGAGACCCTCGCTTCATCAGAAAATGGAGCAACGATATGCTAAGAGTGTGTATTAGCATAAATAGCGTTTGCCTGCTTTTTCCAATGACGTTGAAATTTCATTAAGAAAATGAGAATTAACAGTAATTAACAAAAATATACAGCTACATAAATAATGCTCATGCTCATCCACAGTACCAAGCACAGAACAAACAGCTCTGCTGAGAGTTTAACAACTTCACATAGCAATCAAAGGCAAACAGTGAGACATACCCCATTTAGGGAGGGGTGGAAAACGCTTAGCAGCACCAAAAGCAGGGCCTTAAAATTAGGATTGCCCAAAACATCAGACTTCCTTGTAGCTCATAAGGCTACGTTTTGACTACAGATACTGGATCTTCACAGAACATTTTTGAACTGCGTACAAGTGGGTTATATGTATTTTTTAGTTCTGAGAAAAGCTATTTCCTACCATGGGCCTTGCCTTTCATTACTATGAAAAGCACCACGTGCCTTGTTGGACTATGAGTTTTGTATTTATGATTAAGAACAAATGCAAGAAGAGCTAGCTGCCAGAGAATTCTGCAATTCTTCCACCTTTAGGCTAAAACATACTGTTGAAGCAAAAGGTACTTAAATTGTATCATTCTGCTAACAGCTTAGACTATGAAGCAAAGTGTGAATGGTTTGCAGTAAAAAAAAAAATTAAAAAAAAATAAAACCATACACATAAAAAAATGGGACCTATCTTGAAATTTTTGGAAGGATAGAACTCTTATCAGGAAAGGTTCTTTCAAAGTAAAAGCACTGCATCTAAAGACATTACCCAAATGGTATCAAATTAGGTACAGTAGCTTGCAGCTTCTGGAAATAAATATGTCCAAAAAATAACAGCAAAGCATACTGTACCTCAAGGCTGGTGCTGTTGCGTTCTTCATCCATATCTGGAGGTACAGCAGGAGCAAAAATAAAGAAAAGAGAAGACCAAGTTAAGAGATGACCACACTCTCTAATCCAAAGTCTTTTTAACTTTGCAGTGCAAAGCATACCAGAACTGCTCTTCCAGTTTGGCAGAACAAGACAATTCAAGGGGAATTTTTTTTTTTTTTTTTACTTCATTGTCCCTTTTTCTCTGCGTTGAACAACAAAACCCAGAAAGTCTTTAAGGAAAAGGAGAGCTACCGGTAACGACAGCTACCGAAGTCCTCCGGGAAGCGGCACGACAGGACTTCACTCAAAGGCCCAAGAACGCGGCTGCGTCTCCACTCTCTCCTAAGGAAACCTCCCCGCAGAGAGGGGCACTTGACCGCTGCAAACACCCGCAGGGGGAGGGAGCCCCCCGCAGGTGCCCACATCCCAGCGCCGCGAACAGAACAACTTCTAGATTATTTTCTTTAAGGAAAATGCAAACGCCGGTTTTCAACTACACGTCACGTACTGACACGCGAACACTTACCGACGCTTATTTTCCGGGGGAAAAGTCTTACAGAAACACGCCGCGGCCCCGTCAGCGGGCCAGGACAGACCCCCGGCCAGCGCCGGGTCACCCGCCTTAGCTGCCACCCCAGCAGGCCGAGCCCCCAGCCCCTGCCCGGCTCCACTTCCCTCCTCTCATTAAAATAAATCACGCAACGCGGACGTCAAAAACAACCTCCCGCCCGGGCCACAGGGCACCGGCCCCTCCCGTGGAGCTGCACAAGCCTGCAAGGCCCCGTCCCCCGCGGCCGTCCCTCCCCGCCGAGCCGCGGGCACCCCACGGCAGGAGCGGACGGGCCAGGCCGGGTCCCCTCACCTGCCGCCACCGCCCACGCCGGGGTCAAAGGTCACGCCCGCGGGCCGGGGGCGAAGGTCGCAGAGTGAAGACCCCACCCGCCGCCGCCGTCCACCGAGGGGGAGCGGCAAGCCCCGCCCACACCTCGGGCTCCTCGCTGCTGATTGGCGATAAGGCCCCCACCCCCGCGCCGAATGGCCCGCGTCCTTCGCAGGTTACGATAGGCACTGCGGATTGGCTGGCGCGTTTCAGCCAATGGGAGTGGGCGGTGTTGGTACGTCCGGAGGTCGGAGCGCGGCGAAGTGAGGGAGCTTGGCGGGGCCGCTGCCAGTGTGTGAGGGGCCGTGGTACTGGCGCTGCTCCCAGCGTCGCTGAGCCTTCGGGTGTCCGCAGGTGCCTGGCATGGGGCTGCTGACAGAGCTGGCCCGCGGGCTGGTGCGGGGCGCCGACCGCATGTCCCCGTTCACCAGCAAGCGCGGCCCCCGGAGCTACAACAAGGGCCGAGGGGCCAAGAAGCTGGGCGTGCTCACCTCCAACAAGAAGTTCATGCTTATCAAGGAGATGGTGCCCGAGTTCGTCGTCCCCGACCTGGAGGGCTTCAAGCTCAAGCCCTACGTCTCGTACCGCGCCCCCGAGGGCTCCGAACCTCCTATGACGGCCAAGCAGCTCTTCGCTGAGGTGGTGGCTCCCCGCATCGAGAAGGACGTGAAGGAAGGCACTTTTGACCCCAGCAACCTGGAGAAGTACGGCTTCGAGCCGACGCAGGAGGGCAAGCTCTTCCAGCTCTTCCCCAAGAACTATGTGCGGTAGGGAGCAAGCAGCGGGGTTGCGGGGCTGCTGCAGCCCCTCTGGTGTGCTGGGAAGAGCATTGCCGCTGTGTGAGACGTGACCTGCACCAGCAAATACGGGACAGTTTCTGTCACTGGCTATTAAAAGCAAATCCTTCCACTATGCCTTTCTGCAATGTCTGATTTAAATTGCTGTGGGGAAATTGGCAGTTAATTTCCCATCCCTGACTAAGGAAAGCTTTACTTGTGTTCTGCACCCTGTGTACAGTTGTGTTGTGTAAGCATGCGGGTGTCCTGCTCTCGGAAGAGAGCTGATTGACCTGGTGCTGATAATTAGCAGGAGGCTAATTTCTCTCCGGGCTGCTGAAACATCATTCCTTCCTTCTGGGAAGGAATTCCTTCCTCCTAGGAACGAAGGAGGACAGGTCTTACTTCCTGGGAATCTGGAGTTCCCCGGCTGTGGAGAGCAGGCCACTGCAAGCCGAATGGTGTGCCCCAGTTGGAGTGTGCTGCTGCCACGCACACTGAGGGGGCAGTTGAGCCAAAGAGGGAACACTTTGGTGGACATACCCCCAGCCTCAATGAAGTGTTCCACTAAACCAGGAGTGAGACCTCCCAACAGGCAAAACCAAGTCCATACCCTAAACTTTCTCTCCAAGGGGAGAACTGTAGCTTGTACTGAATGCCACAATTATTCCAGACCTTCCCAAGCCTTAAAATTACTCTTTCTTTTAGAGTAAATCAAGATACAGTTAATAGGTACGTTTAATGTCTGTTCCTTAGCAGTGCAGCTGCTTGAAGTGGCAAGGTAGTTTTTTAAACTTGAAACATCTCAAGAATTGTTATTTTGGGACATACATTCCTACAAGAGCAGTGTCTTGCTGTTCATCAGACTGAATGGAAAGAAGTGACATTTACATAGACAGTTATGTGCAACTGTTTAAAGTAGAAACTGCTAAATTCTAAATGTCTTTGGAAATAACATGTTTCCTCTGACACCCAAGTGCTGGAGTCCTTGAGAAAATTATTCTTCTGTGCAACAGTTCTGTGTCTGGGGACTGTAGCCCTCGCAAGTGGTACTCGGGTTTTTTTTTTTCCATGAGGTTTTCCAAACACGAAGTACTGCAAATTAAGCATTAGAGAATTAAATTGCAGTTAAAATGTTCACTTTCAGAGAAAGGAAGCATGCTCACTGTGTTCTCAGTGAGCATCCAGTCTGTAATGAAGACTGACAGATGAGTCCTTAAACTGTTGTTAAAAAATACATATTTTCAGGGCTGGATAGGGCTATGATGGCAGGGAGGGGATGCTGCACTAGCTTCCACTTCTTAGTGCTGCAGCCCCAAATAACTGCAAATGAAGTAGCTAGCACACTTTGGCACAGAAGGTTCAAGAACCACATCCATAGTGGCACAGTTTTTCTAATTAATTAAGCCCAACCTGCGTTTTTCACTTATTTTTCAGCTCATCAGAATAACAGTTATACAAAAGTGGTGCTTTTCTGCCTTCAGCTCTGGGTGCTGTTGTTGTCGGCAGAGGCAGTGCTTGGCCCCTTCCTTTCAGAGATGTCACTGTCTCACGCTCCACCTCATGCTTTCCAGAAAGGACAACTGTTTGCAGTTGGTTGGAGGGGGGTGGAGGAGAGGTGAACGCAGGGCTGGCGAGCAGGAGATCCTGTAGCCTTTGATGCTAATACCAGCTTGGTCTTGAACAAGTCACAGAATCGTTAAGGTTGGAAAAGACCTCTAAGATCATCTAGTCCAACCGTCAACCCAACACCACCATGCCTACTAAACCATGTCCCAAAGTGCCACGTCTACACGTTTTTTGAACACCTCCAGGGATGGTGACTCCACCACCTCTCTGGGCAGCCTGTTCCAATGCCTGACCACTCTTTCAGTAAAGAAATTTTTCCTAATGTCCAATCTAAACCTCCCCTGACGCAACTTGAGGCCATTTCCTCTCATCCTATTGCTTGTTACTTGGGAGAAGAGACCAACACCCACCTCACTACAACCTCCTTTCAGGTAGTTGTAGAGGGCGATAAGGTCTTCCCTCAGCCTCCTCTTCTCCAGGCTAAACAACCCCAGATCCCTCAGCTGCTCCTCATAAGACTTGTGCTCTAGACCATTCACCAGCTTTGTTGCCCTCCTCTGGACACACTCCAGCACCTCAATGTCCTTCTTGTAGTGAGGGGCCCAAAACTGAATACGGTATTCGAGGTGCAGCCTCACCAGTGCCGAGTACAGGGGCATAATCACTTCCCTACTCCTGCTGGCCACACTATTCCTGATACAAGCCAGGATGCTGTTGGCCTTCTTGGCCACCTGGGCACACTGCTGGCTCATGTTCAGGAAGATAAGTCGCTTGCCTTATCTTCCCTGCATGAAGGCAGATTATAATAGGAGACTCCTCATTTCTCAGGGCAAAGCAAGGAGAAATGTAATGCATAAATCAAGTGCCACAATCTGGTTGCATTCTGTGACACCACTCCAGCTTCACTAACCTCAGACTGTTTCCTCTTAATCTCACGTGGCAATAAAAAAAAGCATTACAACCTTTTAAGACAGAGTCATACTCAAAAGCCATGTTGCTACAGGGATACACCCTCGGTGTTCTCACTGAGGTGTGAGAAACTGGATTGTCTACTCTGACTCCCAAAGAACATTCAACACCACCACACACCCTCAGAGAGACTGAGCCATCATAGGACAAGGCAGAAGACCTGTGATGGACTTTTCAAAACCAAAACAACCAAGGAAGATAAATCACTTATATTGATTTTATTTTAGAAACATCCAAAAATAGTGTAGGGTTTTTTTAACAAAAGCTCTCGTTCACAATACTAATATGAATCTTCATGTAACAGTGCTCAAGAATGTTTTCTAAAATACACATTCACCCTTGAAAAAGAAGTTTCAAAGCAGTAAAATTCTGATCTGCTGTACCTCGTTTTAGATGCAGCACTGTTACAGACAGATACCTGTTGCTGGTGTTTCTTTCCCTCCAGGCAACTAATTCTTTAGGACCCTCAAAGAGAAACTGTGCAAGCTAGAAGTTACTTACCAAGTTTAAGCTGTTTTTTTGTTTCTAGGAAGATGAGAGAGAAGTGTTCCAGAAACAGTGTCTTGCTGATATTTCACAGTGAAAAAAGCAAGCTAATGGAGCAACCATGAGAAATTCTGCAGCCATTCCTGGAGGTAGTTAGGGCAACATTGATAAGATTTTGGTTTCTGTACTTACTTGCTTTGAACTTAAAAGATGTCAGGAAACACTGCTTGTACTTTTTGGAGGTTTTGATCTTAAAGCTGTTCACCTTTATAAAACTGAAAGATCTTGACTTTGGACCTAAATGTATGTCTCACTGCAGAGAGCGGAAAACATGAGTTTGATACCAAGAGGCTATGGGGGGGTGGTTAAGTGTGGCACTGAAACATAGTGGGGCTCACTATAAAGTTTATGCTAAACCAGGTTGTGCTTAGCTTGGAGAGTGATAAGGTGAGATTGCAATCAGGTGATGAGTCTGATGTAAAATTAGGCTGTGCATATACACCAGAATCCTTCCAAGAAAGGCCCTGCTCAGAACAAAGCTTCCTGTTGCTGAACTGCTGTCTGTCATAGCAGTCAGTCTGGATTTCCTTCTAAAAAAGAATTTCTCTACTAAATATCACTATGAGCACATTGCACTGTCAGTATCTGGACTGTCTTTGAGTGTCTTCTCAAGGTACATACTAGTTTACAGATCACACAGCAAGCTACACACACAGCTAAGCCTCTACTCATGGGCTTTTCTGAGACATTCAGGGAGACCTCTGACCACATACTGTGTGCTTGTCTACACGTAGCAGCACAAACAAGTTTGGTTTGTGATGGAAGGAGGAGAACGGGCTTAACAGATCAATCGTACAAATGCAAACCAGCCTTGAAGGGATTTAAATACAAGGTACAAACAAGCAGCCTTTGAGAAGAAGGCTGTCCTACTTTGAACTAGTACATTAAGGGAAAACTAAATAAACGTGTCTGTGCTTGACCACACACCTCAAAGCAAAGGCTTTCCTCATTGCTGAAAATAAAATATCAGTAATTCCATCAGTATCAGCCTTAGAAACTCACAAGTTCCACAATAAAACTGGAAAAGCCCAACAGAAATTAGGCAGGGCATAAGCTCAGATGTCGCTGTCAGTACAGGAGTTTTCCTACCCCTCTCCCTTGGGACTGGTCAATGCAAACTTTCAACTGTTCTTTCAGATGGAGATGTAGTACTTGGCGTCTCCGAAGCGGTCACCAGGCTCATCTCCCACTTCCACACATGGAGGATATTGTCATAGAAAGAACAAGTTGCTACAATGCTCATTTCTTTTGGACTGTCTAGAGACCTGGTTAAATCACCGCTTCTGTCCCGGCTCATTCCATTTGGTCTCTTATCTCCTGAGTCAGAACCACTGGCTGACTCGGGATCCCCTCCTCGCTCAGGACCCCCAGCCAAATCTAAACTCCCCTTTAAATCAGAGCCCCTAACCAGGTCAGGATCCCCAGAAAGCTTAGGACCCCCTTCTGCTTTGAGCGGCAAGGCAGGGCCTTCACTCTCCTCATCCAATATTACATCAAAAGTAGCTGTAGGAGACTCATAAATTATCTTCAGGTTTTGGACCTGCAAATTCAGTCTCTCGTCTCCTTCCTGTGATCTTCCCACAAGCTCCTCTGAAGACTGGCACGCAGCAGCAGAGTCCTGTGTTGCAGCCAAGGAATCCCTTGGGCAGAGCCTTGACCAGTCAGCCCCATAGGCCAAGGAATTGTGCAAGACATAGGATGACAGGATGATACATTCCTNGTGAAATGGTTTGTTGCAGACTGCTCACAAGCCATTCTAGCATTGGCTATGTCCTACAGGAAGAGTTCTCTGGTTATTGTCTTATTCACAACGGAGTTAAGCATTCTAGGAGAAATGAGGTTCTGGCTCTCCTGACAATTTTTCGGCCACCTCTCATTAGCCTTGATTCTCCCTGGTTCAGTAAGCAGACAGAAGAAGATTTAATGTGTATTAACATGCATTGTTATTCGAAATACCTTGAAAGGCTCAAGAAAGACAAGACAGGTCACACAGTGATCCCCACTGAGCCATAAATACAACTGGTAAGATTGCCAGACCAGGTTCTGGTTATTAATAAATTGCAGATGTGTTCTTCCCATGAGCTTTCAGCATTTGACTCTGATACTAAATGGACATCAAGTTCCTCCCTTCCCTATACAGCAGAAATGTTATCCTCATGTCACAAGCTGTGGATCTGTCCAAGGCCTGGAGAAACCTAGGAAGGGAACCATTTTATGCAAGATTGTATTTGTAATGTAAATGCAAACAGCTTTTAATCGTGTAAATACCTTCTGATTCACATGGAGAACTTATTCATGTTATTCTAGATTAACCAGACTGCACAGCACTTCCTTTCTGAGGCAATAACCAATTCACCAGCAGGTCAGTAACTTCTGCTGACAGTAAAGCATCACCTGACATTCAGAAGAACCTCTTTGAACCATCAAGATGAATACAAACCAGAACAGTCATGTCAACAGGTAATGCCTTTACACCATGACAAACAGGCTTTCTTCCCATGAAAAGAAGTTATGAGAGATTTACATATGAATAATGACAGTGCCTTTGCACAACCCATCAGGCCAACAGTGAGGATAGGTCTGGGAAAGCTGGAAGAGTTACCTCAAGTTGGAATAAAAGTCTATGGCTATTAACAACACCTAGATCTTTCCAGCAAGCTCAGAGCTGGAGCTCCCCCATTAACCTGGAGGTAGGAAAGGAGAGCAGTAGAGCAGCACAAGAGCATCTCTGTTCCACTGAACACTCACCCATGCTTCCACGGCAGTCAAGGATTTTGAATCCACTCTGCATGCAGGCTGCTAATAGCACAAAATCACAGCTTGGGTGCCACTTCAACCGCCAAACTCCACCTTCAACATGGGTGTCTGCCAGTGGCTGCTTCATGTTCCTGGTGTCCCACAACAGCACATGCTCATCATAGCTGGAGACATATCACAAATAAATACGCAAACAAGCAGCAAAGCTGATTCAGTGCAACAAGTACAGAAGAAAACTAGGAGAAATTGCGTGCTCTTCACCACACCAAATGTCTGAAGAAACCACACAGTAGCGCATTCAAAGTAACAGAGGGGGCTGGTCACGCTTGTGAAGAGCAGCTAGAAGGGATTTACCTGCCAGTAGCCAGCAGATTCTCCCGGTGGGGACTGCACTGAATGCTGCACACACCCATTGAGTGTCTGCAAAAGAGTAACATACAGCAGAGGGAAGAGACAGCAATGTACGATTTGAGAAGGGATTCTTCCTTGAATTTCAAGGATTTGGGGTCCACATAACCACCTCAAAGGAGAGCAAGGTGAACTCAAATTTCAGCCCAGTGAAATATACAGGCAGAGTTCCATCTACAGAGTCAGTCCAACAGCCTTTCCAGGGCAAAACTTCTATTCACATAGTCTCTCAGCACAAATATTTTCTAGTAATAGTTTTACCATAAACTGCTGTTCAGAGCCCGTAAAAATTTCAGCACAACAACTCCATTCCCACAAGACTTTACTCCCAACATTAATACTTTAAGGTTACATACAAAATTCACTGGAGAGTTGTGTATATTGTTTTAATCACATTCTAAAAGATATGTTATGCCACCAGAAAAAAGAGATTACTTCAAATGAGTGAAAAGTGGAGAATAAAATATTTTTCTAAAAAACGTTCCGTAATAAGATAAGCAAATTTAACACACACAAAAATTCCCGAAATAAAAGTGTAAACCAGAATCCTTGTTTTAGAAAGAAGCTACCAGCATCTTCATGTTGAATTAAGCTGTTTGTTTATTATATTGAAGGACACAGAAAAGAAAGTTTCAACATGAAATTGTCCTGATGAAAAAAAAAAAAAAAAATCTAATTGATGTCTCCATTTCCTAAGGGAGGCAGAAACAGGACATCTCTGAATTCAGTGGCTTGGGAAGGGACACCATAGCACCATAAGTTCATACACAATAGCTTTAGGGTCCAGCTGCAGACACGGCTTGCTTACCTCCTGCTGGTGAAGACAGGAGTCTCTGGACTGCACCTGGTGTCCCAGCCCTTTAGCAGGCTGTCATCTCCTCCTGCACAAAGAGAAAACATTGTCACACTGAACACCATCCAAACGACAGGGCAGGGCAGGTAACGCAGTTAACACTGAGCTGATGCTTTTCAGCCCTAGGATCTCATAGCATTTAACGGACATACCAAACATCATTTGAGGCTCACAGTACTCGTCAGCACAGAAGAGACATGCATTAACAACACCCTCACTTTACTAAGCAAAAAAATTTAGAAGAAAAAGGGACTGGACTCTAGAAGCTCTCCGCTCTCTTTTGCACACTGCGAGAGATTAACATCTTTTTTGCTAACAGACAGCCAAAGTACAGTTTAAAAGCCACAGCTTCTCCTAATTAGCTCCAACACTTCCCACAATCAAGAAGCCTTTCACCCCTAGCAGAGGCCCCAACTCTTACAAGCGGTGTGATGCAAGCAGCATACCCTGGAAAGTAAAATCCCAAGGAATACACATCCCTAAACAAGGTGCCCCCTCCCCAACACCCCCAAATGAGATTCCCAGCCCTTACAGACCTGAATACACAATATCGGTGTCCCAGTAATTAAAAGCAGCAATCCAGGCCTCAAATTTGTGAGCTTCCCACTGGTTCAGGACATGCACAGAAGGAGCAGATTCATCTATGGAGAAAAGATTCAGCTTCCCCTCTGAATCACTGCTGATCACTCTCAAAGGACATCCACTACAGTGGAATACAGAGAAAACATTAGAAATTACTGAAACTCGTGTCCTAGGAAGGTAGGTGTTAGAGTAAAAAATAGCAGCCAAAGTATAGACAGATAATGTAACATAATGCTATGTATGTTTGATTCAACTAAACATTGACAGAAACCGGTAGTACAGTGGAAGGAATGCATGAATTTATACAGTTCTTTTTAGCTTCAGCCCATCCCATCTTAAAATCATCTACATCAATGATCCCCATTCCCTGATCTCACAGGGGAAGCAAACCCTCACACTCATCTGAGGGAAAGAAAACCAGCCTTGGGTCTGTCTTTCTCCTAGACGCATAACTTGACTTCGCACATGCTTGATATTACATCAATAAACAAATTCCATATGAAGAGGGAATTTTTTTCCTCCAAGTCAGACTGACAAGAACCTCTCAGAGTCTCTTCCATCTTCTGGAGTATGAAGAAATGTTTTATTTCCCTGCTATCACAGGCATCTGAAGCACTGGCTGATCCTGACCTTTCCTGCTCTCTTCCTGTGGCACAGTACAGTCCTAGTTTCTGGACACAATATACTTGGAGCACTGGCGAAAGTTTTGCAGCACACAGTGCACAGATTTTCTGACATTCCCTGACATGAGCGTGGTTACCTGCAACTGTAGGTACCGATTTGGTGACTCAGGGCTTCTTTCCAGTTCTACCTCATGTGCTAGTTACTAAACTGTACTGAATCTCCCAAATTTCCACACAAGAGAGAGAGGGTCACCCCCTTCCTACAGAGATGAGAAGGCTGCACATTCGGCTTCTAGAAGGGGTTATTTGTCTCTCAAGTGACAACAGTGACAGGCTTTAAAGGGACTTTTCATCATGGCGCTGATCACTTCTCTTGAAGGGCAGAGACAAGGGGAAGAAGGAATGTAAAGAAGAAGAAAGTAGAACTGGGAATTCTACTCATTCATTAAACAGCATGCACAGAAACAGCTTTAATTAGCAAAAGCTACTAAATATTTGCCCTACAGCATTAAGCGCACGACTGCCTGATCCCCTCAGTTTCCAGCCTCACACCAAAGGCACCACTCTCTGTTTTGCACTTAACTTACAGAAAACATATACCCTACCTCTTTCAAGGTACAGCTAATTCATGTTATTTCATGCAGTGATGCCATTTCTGAAATCTGTATGAGCATTTAAGCATTTGAGAGAGGAAGGAGCCACTTCCAAACCAATTCTCTCCCGTTCCTCACTAACCCATGTTTAAACTTCCTACACATGCTATTATTAGCAGTTATTAAGTAGAACTTCGTACTAAAATTTCAGCCATTCTAAGAGCAGAGTTCAAACCAGTGGATCCATCTGCATCCCATTCTGGTCTTTCCTTTTAGCAAAGGCAACAGAAGAAATGTCCCTGGCTCACCTGCCGCCATTCACCATAGCACAACCTCACATCTGTTGGTGGTTTAGTCTCTGTTACAGTGGCCACAGTATGTGTTCTTGTTCCTTTGTTACCCTTGCTCTGGAAATAGTAACTTCTAGAGAAGGTGCAGGGAGACAGCTGGGACCAAGAAAGTCTTAAGCCACTTCACAAAAAGCTACCAAAGATTCATTCATCAAAGTCCTCAACTTATACCTGAAAACTGTCACACACACAACAACCTCCAATACCAGCCTTTATCTCCCATCCTCACCATTGCTCTCGTCCTGTGGACCAGTCTAAAGACAAGGCCAGGCACTGTGCACCGAGATTGACCCTGAAGCATGGCTCCAACATGCAGCTGTTCTTCTACTGGAAAGAAAAGGAATGGTTTACGAGTGGGAAGACAGCAGGTATGTAACACAACTTGTACTGCTTACTCCTACAGCAGGTGTTTTCCAGAGACTGACGAGCATATTAGGGTCCCACACTAAAGAGATGAAATATCCCATAGCAACGTACAATTGCTTAGTACTAGCTGAAGGACAAACGTGCATACGCAGGATCCCCACCCTTCTGCTACCCATCTCCCACCAAACCACCCGTAAACTCTGCTTCTCTCAGTGAGTGAAGTGCAGAAGTGATGACCTGACTGCTGAATTCCCTTCTAGACGGGCTTCCGCTTTCTTCACTCTGTGGGAATGGCGCTCTCGATTACTCCCTTCTCTCACCAACTGAAAGAAAGCCCTCTCTGAATTCTTCCCTGTTTTTATCAACTTTGCATCTTCTGCTGTGTTTACCAGTTAGTCCATACTTATTCTCAAGTGACAGTTTCCAGGGTTCACTTCTGCTCCCCTCATGCCTCTCATCTCCCACACTCTGCAGGTGGGTAGAGTCCAGCCAGTCTCTCTGGCGCCATGAACAAATTTGTGGGATTTATGAGAAACATTATCAGAAGACAAAAGAAGTGTTTAAAAAGCTAAGCATACTGAGGAAGCCATGGAAACCATAAAGCTTTCCTACATGTCTCTAAACACTGCTAATAAATCCAGAGGTGTATTAAATCTGGGTTAAACACAGCTTCAACAGCAGCAGGTGTAACAGCCACCTACCTCACTTCCAGTCAGGTGGCAAAACTCTACAGCGCCAGTCGAGTTTGCAATGCCAACCATGGGATGTTCTGCAATGGGAATGTGGCACCTAAAAGATCAAGTTAACCAAGTCTTGAAAGTCCGTCTTTCTTGTATTTAAGCAGGAGAGCAAAGTCATAACTTTTATTCCAGGATGCACAAGAAGGTACTTGGCCAAAAAAATCTCATGAAGAAAATCTAAGGTTCCTCAAGTTCCCACAAACCTGCGTGGAGGGGATTATATAGAGAGGAAATCTACTATATATTATTATATAAACAAAAGAGGTCCACAGTCACTGACCAGCTGTTCATAAATAAGCAGAAGAGCATAACAGAAACAAGTGCAGCCTTTGCTCACTGGAGCAAACTGGAGAATACTTCCCTCCAAGAAGCCAGGGACAGTTTAGTTAGTAAATATTACTGTTGCTGCCAGACCAACAAGCCAAAACAGGACCCCAGAGGGACAGACCATGCTGCTGTGAGCTCCAAGCCTCGACAGACCAGCATTACCATTTGATGTCCAGGATGGCGGCAGTGTCAATCCTCTGGATTTCAGTCAGCGGGATGTAAGGCTGATCTTCGTTGTAGTGATACAGGTAGAGGCGCCCAGTCCGGTCACAGGCCCCATTACTTCCTCGGGAGTCAGTCTACGTCAAAAATTGGAAAAAGAGCGGCCTTAGCAGTGATTCTACCTCCCCCAGACCTCTCCCCACCCGAGATCTTGCCAGGAGCAGCCGGCAGGAGCAGGGCAGAGAGCTCCCGCTTTTCAAGTCCGTCCCTTAAGGGATTAAAGCCACCACAGCTCCCTCAGAGCCAGCCAGGCTCACCGGCAGGGCCCACTCAGCCCCACACGCTGCGGCCACCTCAAGCCAACCCGGCTGGGACAAGGCACGGCCCCACAGCGCGGGGACTGACGGGACCAGAGACGGGCGCGGGGCCGAGGCGTCGCGGGGTGGGGAAAACCCGAGGCGCCGTTGAGGCACCCGGCACCCGGTTGAAGTGGCCCACGAAGGGCGGGAACCCACCCCGGGTCCGGCTGAGATAGCTGAGGCGGCCGGGGAGATCCCTGGGCCGGGCTGAGGTGGCCCGCGAAGGGCGGGAAACACCCGCCGAGCCCGGCTGCTGTAGCTGATGCGGCCGGGGGGTGGAAGCGAGTCCCGGTGCGGTGCCGGGCGGGCGGGCTCACCGCGGCGGGCGGACGGAGGTGGTAGGTGCCGCAGGCCAGGATGCTGTGCCAGCCCTCCACCGGGCACCACTCCACCGTGTCTGCGCTGAACTCCGTGTCCACCACCTGCAGCGTCCGCGTCCGGCACGACGCCGCCATCTCAGTGCGGGCTCATGCTGCGCGGGGCTGCGGCGGGACGGCTCCGAGCACGCCACGCCGCCGCGCAGCGGAACCGCCGCCCGTCTGCTTCCCGGTCAGGGGCGGCGGGGGGCGGGCCCGGCTCGGCCCACCGGCGGCTCTGCGGGCGGTGCTGCCCCCGCCCGGGCCGCCGAGCTCGGCCCAGTCGCCGCCCAGCCTGGAAGAGGAACCCTGTGGCCCAAGCCGGGCTTGTTGGCACAAGCAACTCGGTGACTTGCTGAGCTTCATCCTTAACCGCCCTCGGATGAGGCTTTCTTCCGTGAACTCGTCCAAGCTCCTTCCAAACAGGAAATACAGGTGGGTGCAGTCTTCTAGCACCCACCGCATCCTGCGGGAGGGGGTCTGCGGCTCAAACGCGTGTTAGATGAAGGACTGCTGCTCCGTTTTAACCCAGCAGCTGCTAGTTAGAGAGAAAATCAGCATTAGTAGTCCCCCGGCATCCTCCCTCTGCCACTCTTAAAGACCTTCCGCATATCCCTGTCACTCATCTTTCTTCCAGAGTGGAGACTTGGTCGACATAGTGGTGCCTTCGCAGAAGCTGTTCCAGACCACGGAGGGATCCTGTTCCCTGCCCTGAGCCTTTACCCTTTCGAGACAGAGAGTGAGAAGCGTCACAACCCAGGATGTGGCACACAGCCAATTTATGCCGTGGTGCTGGTCTCTGCTCTCCCATCCTTTCCTTGAGCCTGGTTTACTGCTGCTGTTGCTCAAGCAGAAATTTCTGCAGGACTGTGTTTCACAACCCAAAGGTCTCCTTGCTAAGTGAAAAGTCAGCTAAGGGCTCATCTTTTGATATTTTCCCATAAGCAACACTACATTTATTGACACAATTTCATCTACCAATCTGTCTCGTAAGATCCTTCACAATTTTTCACTCAGCCTTTACTATGTTATTATTACACTGAATAACCTCATCAGTGGATGTTGTCACCTTCCTGATTCAATACTTTTTCCCAATTATTTTTTAATATATTGGGCATCCAACTGTTGACTTCCCTCCACCGAAAAAAACCCTCCCTTTAACTCTTCCTTTCCTGTCTTTTAAAAAGTTGCTTTTCCACGTGATGACATTCCCCCTTTTCCCATAGCAACTTTTTTTCTTTAAGTGCCTTGAGCAAAGTCATGATCAAAGTATGATCAAGTGCATTTTGGAAGTTCAAGCAGACTGTACCAACCAAATCCCCTTTATCCCCTGCTTGTTGAGGCCATTAAAACAATTCCAACAGGGTTTTGAAGCACGACTTCCCCGTAGAAAACCTGCATTGACTCCTCCCCAATATTTAGCCATTGATGCTGCATCATAGCATCTACGAATTTGCTAAGTGCAAGTGATATATTCACCTGGCTGTACTTTGCCACATCTGCCCTGAAACTCATTTCAGAAGTTGTTGTCACATTTGCCAGGGGTACCGAGGGAGAGGTTACCATCCCAGCTGGTAGCTCAGCTTATTGAACCTTAGAGATGGTGGCACTGTCTAGTCCTGGCCACTTGTTACTGCTCATTTTGTCTGAACTTTAACCTCTCCTAAAAGCACTTCAGTTTTAAACAGAGATCTCTGTTGAGCTCTCCATATGGAAGTATTCCTGTGTGAACTTCCACAGCTCCTTCACAGTGAACACATGCAAACAATTCACTTTTTTTTTTTTTCCTGCTAGGACTTTATCTTCAGGTGAGACCTTCCCTTTACTGTGTATCACATCTACTGACTCTGGCAGTCTCCCTGCTCCTGATTTTTTCAAAATTATTTGTGCAAGTTTTATGACTTGAATGTTCTTCATATTCCATTTTCCTTTGCATTATTTTGGGGTTTGGGTTTTTTTGTTTGTTTGCTTTTTTTCACATTTCACCTGTCAAATCTTACTCTTTCCATCTTCTACATTTGGACAGAAGTTCAGTACATAAAGGATGACTTCTTATTCTACAAGCATCCCACATGCTGCTGTTTAATCACACTAACCTCCTTTTGTCCTCTCTCAATTCTGTTTTGATGGGTGGTAAACATTTGCTCCTGGCCCCAATGTGGTGTCTCACACTGTCTCCATGCCACCTGCAAGCACTTAAATCTTTAGCTGCCCCTTTTACCTTCACCAGTTTCATTTAAAATTAAATCACCACCACCTTGAAAGCATAATCCTATGGATGTATTAAAGGCTCAAATATCAAAAGGTAAACACTGAGCCTGCAATACATTGTATTTCAGATTTTGTGTTCCTTAAGCCAACCATGATTTTTATCAGTTTGAATTGTGACTTTTGAATGTTTGGGATTGGTAATACCACCCTACTTTGATATGAAGGAGAGTACCGGGGGGGGGG